>JAHZNC010002114.1:0-26782 GCA_027744095.1 Zhuqinia jingwanae | reverse complement strand
TGCCTCCTACAATAAATAAAATATATAAAAATATATCAATGTTGAGTTGAGCTATAAATTTTGCTTCAAGTCATCATCATGGACAGCCTCCCCATTTTCCACTGAAATAAAAAAAAAATTAAAAAAAAACATTGCTGGAATTTTTGCGAGGATAGTGAACTGGATTTCAATTTTATTTATCTCTCTATCAACTCCATCTTCCATACATTTTTTTTATTCTTAATCTTTTCCTGCATAATATTATACTCTAAAAACCACTCATTTTTGCCAATCCTTTTGCTTGCATGATTTCATCTTAATCTTTTATGCATTTAATACCCTACATAAAAATAAGCTGGGTATTCTATATTCACTGCCATGCATGGATGGCGTATATGATATGAGGAGCAGAAGGTTCCTCACCACACACACTCGTTTTACATTCATATAACCAACAAAAATTGTCAAAAATGTAATAATGTTGGTTACGCTAAGCTGTGCAGCTGACAATGAACGAGAAACAAAGATCGTTTAGAAAGGAGTTATTTGCGGTGTAAAAGAAAGAGAACGTGAGCTGTTAAGAGGAAAAGTGGTCAAGTTGAGAAAATAAAAATATTTTGGCAAATAAAAATACTCCACGAGAAGTTATCATATTATTATATATTATGTATTGAGCCAAACAGGAATGAACTATTCTTGTTTTTATGGACGTTCATCTGCAATAAAAAGCAAAAAAGCAAATGCAAAAGTCACAATAACAACAGCAGCAAACAGCAAGTCAAATAGACTGATAATCCCCGGATAAAAAAGGTATAAAAAAATAAGCAACAACATCACAAAAAAAAATTACACAAGAAGAAGGTAAAGAAAAGTCGATACGTGTGCGTATTTATATGTATACAAGTACATATTATTATGCATATTATACTTTATATACATTCCCCTTTACGCAAAGCCCATCATAATAAAAGTTTTTTGGTAAAGGTGAAGACGGAGTGGATACTCGTCGAAGCATTAGTGTCACACTGACAGACAAATGAGTGTCGGGATGATCTGCGGTAGCAACGTGTGTGGTCCGCTCTCTATCTATCCATCTATCTACCTCTCCTTACCACTAACTGACTCTGAACAGTGAGCAATGATAGAGAGGAGAGAGAGAGAGAGAGAGAGAGTAAAGTAAGTGTGTGTAGTAGAAACTTGAAAGGGTAAAGTGGCAAATAGTATAGAGGTATCGGATATATATATATTATGATGGGTACGCGCAATGCACACAGCTCCTCTTCTTCTTGTTGTGTAATGATAGGTATCTATCGGTACCAGTTCTAATAATAATAATAGTAATAAACGTGGCACGTTGTATTTTCTCCTTTCAATGGCTAACCTGAAAAAATATATATCATGATATGATGATGTGATGTGCTCCGGCTGCTGCTACCATATATTATATTATAATATATGTATCCCGATACACTGATATGAGATCAAAACAAGTCTCATTATAAATAGGTGAGAGTTGTATATTACATGCATAATAATAATAATAATAAATATATCCCTGCTTATATACCATACATGCTTATCCTCTCTTCTTCTATCTGGACTGGAGTAGTAGCATCATCATTCTCGTCGATCCGCCGCGGCAGTAACCAGCCGGTCTTTTTTTCTCTTTTCTTTTTTTTTAAATAATAATAACTTTTAAATTATAATAAGACGAAGCAAAGCAAGCATCCTTTTATGCTTTCGCACTTTTCGATAAAATACCCTTTCATTAACTGATTTCCATACATTTTATGGCAACTTTGGGTGTGCACGAACGGAAATTAAATTGCATGGATGATGAAAGAGATATTTATGAATATTCATTCAAAGGAGCCTACCTTTACGAAACTACACAATTAATTGGTAAAAACGACAGTGTAATAATAATTACAAAGGCTTGGAAAAATATCAAATATTAGTCGGTGAAACGGTAAAAACTGAACCTGCATTTTACAAAACGAAGGAGTTAGTTATATCTGACATGTGCCATGTGTCCAAAATTGAATATTGCAATAATACCTTCAATTATCGAAAATGACATGTATTTTTATACGGTTTGTTCTGCTTGTAATATGGTTGCACAGTATATTTTTATCATTTTATTTTGACATTGAGTTATTGAAGAAAAAAATTGAAATTTTGTTATCGCATCGTTGACAATAACATGACAGACCAAGACCCATTTGTTTTCAATTCTCAAATCTAGCTATTATTGAAGCTACTATAACACTTATGCTCATCCGGCCGATCGCAAAATAATTATAGATTATTTGCAACTTGCAGTAGTTATTTCTTCAACATGAGTAACTTTATGTTTAATTTGATCAAAATTACTACTGTGCTACTGTACGTTGTATGTGATTATGATTAGGCAATCAGATCATAAAGATACAAAAGATGATTTTTAGATTAGATATATAATAATGATGGTAATAATGATATGATGTTGATGATGACACTTATAACCATTTTGAGTGATCAGCAAAATGAGCAAAATGTTTAGTAAACTAAAATTAAGGATTACATGATCCATTTATTTTTGTAATATAACAAGCAATGACAATTTTCAACTCGACCACACAGTCTGCCTCCCCACAAACATTTTCGGATGTGTGGTATATAATTTAAAAATCTTGTCAAGTATGGCTTTTTAACTACCTCTATTTATTTTTCTAATATCCTGTAATAATCTTTTTTTAATAGAAATTACTGGAAGACTTGGGGAAAACCCCCTTGTTTCAAATATCATGGCGATATGGCAAGTGACAACGTGTAATACGGACATAGGTTTATGCACATTATTTGTAAGTAGACGATGGAAAGTCCAAATCAGCCAAACAATAAGTTTGCTTTCAATATCCATTGGTCCTTCGGTTTATTTGTTTGGATGTTTGTTTGATATGGAATATGACGTAATATGTCTACAAGGAAAAGGAAACCAAGCCAAAATGTAGTGATTGCTGAATGTTTATTATGAGTGAGGTCAAAACGATCTTTATAGTAATTCATTTTCAGCCACCAGACAAAAAGATGTAATTAAATTAGGGGATTTTTTGAATGCAATAAATTGTTTTCATTTTCTGTGAAAATTTCCCACACTGCTTTTATAACTCCAAACCAATTTTGCCATAATAGTAATCGACACACAATGTACATACAAATATAAACCGTTCTCAGGATTTATAGCTGTTGTTTGAAGAAGTTGCCGTATTATATATGAAACAATAAATATGTTTGCAATCTACTTTTGTTCTTTTAGCAATAAGATGTTTTTATACCCTTCTCTTTATAGTAATATAGCAAATTAGAGGAAATTTTTGTGTGTTTCAACTACACGCAGCACGCAGCATGGGAGAATTTTTCAGCTGTAGAGACACACCTACAGCAATACACAGAAGTGCAAGCAAAGGTATAAGTTGCAACTACAACATCTGTAATAATATTGAATTTTATGGTGTTGAGCCGCTCTAATGGATTTTTTTTCTCCATTTCCCATTCAGTCGACAAACTCAAACGACAAAATTTATGACTCATCTTCTTTCGTCCCTTCTTACCTGTTTGTGTGTATACCTATTTACCTGATACATTTTATGTTCTCAATAGTTGGAAATTAGGATTTTTTTTGCTTGTAGATGAATGAGCAGCTCACATAGTCCACTGCACACACACACACACACATTGCTCCTGTAATAAAACCATTTATGCTACAAAAGATGGATTGTGACAGATGTCAGATGACAAACAACGAATCATCGATGAAATAACGACAAACAACACCATAAGTGCAATGTATACGAGTATATATGCATAATATTGATGTATGAGTTGTTAGTCTCATGTGCTACTTTGTCTACTGCAACACTGCAAGCATGTTTATAAAAGCTGATTATTGCTCTTTTGTAAAGGGCAATAATCATTACTTTTCCAAGCCAAATAATAATCCAGGTAAGTTGTATAGGTAATAGCCATCTTTTTGTTGTGATGTGAGGATGCTTGTAAAATAACAAAGCATTTTTTGTGAATTGCGATGATTTGAACTCGTTATGTGTTTACCGACATCACACACACACACAACATAATATGCACACCACACACACAGGTTCATTATTACTTCAAGAACATGATGACGATGATGATGATGATTGTTACGCGGATATTTATGGTTTTATATGAGCACTAAACATGAAATGTATTGGTCACTTTTATATCGCTTAATTCTTTTAAAATAAGCTCAAGCATAACAATATTTTTTCCCATCATCATCAGCATAAACATTATTATGTCTGTACTACAACATGAAAGGTGCTTAATATGTTGTATGCATATGCACATGTATTTTACAAAATGAAAGTTCTTAAGTTAAAAAAAATTGTCGGCATTTCTCCATTTTATTGCTGAAATCTGAAATATGGTATCGGCTAGATTTTTTTTAGTGTAAAAAGGAACAGATTGGCCGCTCATGTTTCTCGTTTGTATGTTAATCCTTTTTTCTTCCTTAAAAACCAATACATTGTTATATTGCTTTTCAATTTTTAAGACAAAATAGGGAAAAAATTACTTAATAGGATATATAAATTCCAATAAAAATAAGAAGAAAAGCAAGTAAATTACATACTGAACAAATTTTCAATATCACGGTACTTTTTTTTATTGGCTTTGGCGCAAGTTTGAGTAAAAAAATGATATGTAAACGAAGTGAAGAAAGAAAAGAAGAAAAAAAAGCAAACGAGAATCCAATTTACGACAACATCGGCATATTATGACCAGGACGATGATGATGCTAACATGTCTTTAGTTTATGCATACGCACACACTCACTCCACTCGTTTTGTTCGTGTACAGTCATATTATCCAAAGTGATCAAAAACGAAAAAAGAAATCCGATATTGTACGAATACCAACAACCCACCGACAAAATAAGGGTAAAAAAGCATATATAGCCAGCAGAGTCGTTATCAAAACATCTCGCAAGTGTGTTTGATAGTTCCGCTTTTCTACTCGTAATATGTATATATTTTTCCCAAGGAAAAAAAAAGATTGCTTTTGATAGAATGCATACTATTATACATATACATATATTACAATGCATATACTAAAATCATGACTTTTTAAAGAAAATTGAATAAAAAAAATTCTAGTTGGTTTGTGTAATATGATGTATTATTTTGCGGTTTTTTCATTCTTCTTTCCGACGAAACATAACAAGGCATTTTTTAATGTTTGGATGTATCCCTACTTATATAACAAGAAGTAAGTGTAACAAAAAAAAAGTATTTTTATGTGATCATCATCAGTTAATGACGACAACCCATAATATGCATGCATGCATGTGTGTGGCTCAATTGATAACAGCAACAATAATACAACGATTTTACTATGTAAAATGGATGATGGTCGGTTGTGTG
Organism: Zhuqinia jingwanae; assembly: GCA_027744095.1. NCBI lineage: Eukaryota > Metazoa > Arthropoda > Collembola > Entomobryomorpha > Paronellidae > Zhuqinia > Zhuqinia jingwanae. The sequence goes on along the minus strand of JAHZNC010002114.1, from coordinate 21,359 downwards.
ATGTGCTGTGTTGGTGGTGTGGTGAGTGATACGATTTGATGATAATGATATTTTTGGCCAATTGAGGTTGGTTCTTCTGATATTTTTTATTTTTATTTTTTGTACAAGCAATTGGTTTCGTCTGCTTGAAATAATGTCTTTTGTGTGTCTGTGTGTGTCCCTTGTTATCATTATCAAACAAGTAGTTGATACAACAAGATGATGATAGTAGCTCTTATTTTTTATTTGGTTTTATTTGAAGGGACACCGCTTTTGGCTGCTGCTTTTACCACGATAACAAATACTTTCCTTGTTACGCATTTAAATATTACATGATTCGTGAATATTGTCGTCGTGGCGGCATGCTTGCTGTGATTTGATGATGAGTTGAAATTATTTATTGGAAAATGCGTAATGCTTTGAACAAGGAACAAAATCAAAACAAGACGAAGAGTGACATTAACAGACATGTAATATGTGCTTATAGTTTGCTGCATGAAAATCAAAAGTAGTTTTTTTCTGAAAAGAGAACTGGTGTTAGTTCTTAACTTTGAAAAATTATATAAAGAGAAAAAATTCAGCTAATTTTTTATTGAAAATGGAGATCAAAATATGATTGCATGATAAAAGGCGAATAAAACCAATTTTGGGCTTAGGAACTGCGTCACGAAACCGGAAAAGTTCTTGCATTGTTCTTAAGGTCATATATTGAGAATATTTGTATTACAATGTGGTAACTTGATTTGATTTTTTAATAAATCTATGTAGTTATCTAATAAATTTATAATGAAATTCCAACATTAATAAATATTCATACAAACAGGGTTGTCTCCTAATGAAACGAGTCCAAGTCTTTTAAAGTTGACAATGAGACACACACGAAGACTTGCAAATATTTTGTATGTAGTAGAATTTGTGTGTGAACCGTGACATGAAATTCAGGCGACACATTACTCCGTATCATTTCTCAGATAATGTCGAACTTATATATATATTTCGATGTAGAAATGCAAAATGATTCTGATTCTTGTCTATACAAAATAGACAACCAAACTATTCCGGCATAAAAATATGTGTACCTGTTTAAAATCTCAGCCAGCACTCAAGCTGTAAAAGAGAAAAGAGGTTCTTAGCGGCGTCTTATATACCTACATAATTATAGCGCCATGTTCATACTCGTTGTAAATACCATTTTCGTCTCCATCATATTTAACTTGAAGTTTTCTCTCTGGTTTTTTAATGAATTATCACTCGCTAACCTCATCACCATATCATATCATCATTCATTATCATCACCATTATCGTCCGTGGGAAAAGGGTTTACATGGATAATTTGTCTGAACAGGAGTGATCTTAATGTAAAATACATGCTTTTATTGTTTTATTTACTTTTATCTTGTCCAATAGATAACCTACCGCATCGTCTTTTTTTACAAACACTTGGGATTTTGCTATAATATTACTACTGCCACTCTATATCAATGACAATAACTATAGCAACTAGCGTGCGTAGTAAATTGCGGTATAGGTATCTAATGCATATGTCCAACCAATGATGTACATATGTGTATAGGTAGGAACACAAGGATAATTAAATATAGGGTTATCCTGTAGTCATTTAATTAAAAACCCTCCCCTGATTTCGCTATTTTTTCTCTCCTGAACTCAGCGTAGTAGTCCAAAGCTGAATGTTGATTTAATTACACGGCGGCGTTTTGAGATAAAGATGACAATTTTATCTCAACTACACTTTGCACAGATTATTTACATTAAGCAAAATATGAAACCGACATTTTTTTTATCAGCTTCTTGTACGTTGCCTTTGTAAAATAAATCTAATTTCATTCATGTATTTCAGTATGCGCTGTCAATTTTTTTTTCGTGCGAAACACAAAAGCAAAACGTATTTTTTTCTTTTGATTTTGCCAACTTTTTTTCTCTTCTGTCAAATAATATTTTATTGAAAAATTTCCATTTTTATAATCAAGTGTGTACCTGATTTCCTTTGTGAAAATCGGCACTTTTTTCTACTCCTTTCCCCAAGGAGGAAAAAAAAGATTATATTTACGAGAGCCAAATTGGTAATGAAAATAAAACTATGTTTGACCACGACCACGCACACAACACATACGCATATGTATCTACTTATTATTAGTGTGAAATCAAACTAGAAAATTGACTATGAATATCGCCATCATGCGCACATATACCTACTTAATAATCATCCTATAAAAAAATATATGTATGTATATAACTGCCGTAATCAAATCAAAATTGGTCGGAATGTTTGTATCGTTAAGAAAGGTAGTATTTTTTTTGCCATCTCAAATAATCAAACAACTGCTGTTCTCTGCATTTTTTACTAGTTATTTCCTTTTAATCTTATCAATTGACTCAGAGTTGCTTATTTTTAAGCATTTTGACATCAGATATCCCTAACAAATACTACACTGCTGTAGGTGTGTGTGTATATCATATGATGATAATATATACTTACTCACACACATCATCATATCATACTCATTCAGGTCAAAAGTCAACATGGCCATTGATCTTTTTAAATTGACCATTCTTCCATTTCAAGCTCATTAAGTTAATCAGATATCCACAATAAATGTCAGCTCTTCAGATCATTTTTTTTTCTCTCTCTCTCTCTTGCTCTCTAGAGATCCTTCTGCTGTTTCTCGTTACATTCGATTACTTCCATTGTAATCATCATCATCACCACCATCATATGTATACATCGTCGTCATCACAAAAGAACTGTGTTGGTGGTGGTTTTTTTTACTTGGTGTGTGTGTTGTTAAGCATGTTGTCACTTTATGTGTGCCTAATAATATGTTAGTTTATTTATGTGTGTGGTAGGTATTATGCAGCAGGACGAAGATGATATTGATGATGATGATGAAACTCAACGTTCCGTTTTGTTATGTATTATTATTGTTGTTTGTTGTTCCTGATAATAATGATGATGATGGCGATGCGATGACCATTATCATCCTCATTGCCACCATCATCATCGATATCGCATCACATCACCAAAATTAAATCAAATAATATATATATTATCTGATCAATACGTTCCTTGTTAGATGATAATAATAATAACAATAAAATGAACCAATTCTACTAACAAGCCAACCACGTTGCTTTATGCTAGCGTTCTTCTATCCCTTCCTTCTATTCATTCAATAATTTATTTATTTATTTCATTTCGTTTTATTTTGGTACTAGTAGTAGGGAGCTGCCATTTATTTATATTTATTAAATCAAAGATTTTCAATTGGGTAAATGGAACAGGATTTTAGATATATGCGAGAGGGGTGAAAGGAAACACGTCAAATCTGATTGAGAAGCATGTACAATGAAATTCAACGTATAATTGACTGGCTTTAATGGTAAATATACAGCCAAACGGAACACTTCCTCTGGTTCTTTGTTGATCTAGCCTGGTTGATGTATCATATTATCGAATCTCATCGTATCTCAGTGAAGACCGAGATAGATTTTAGGGTGCATTTTGGTAATAACATGATAAAGAGATAGATACATGTAGACCATTTCTCGTTTAGAACAACCACTTGTGATATGATGACATTGATTTAAATTCATTCATTCCTGGAAATAAAACGAAACGTAGTACACATAATACATTGTGGACTCGTGAATGGAATCAGTTTTTTCTGTTTGCCACATTGCTACATTTCAAGCTTTCTCCTTTAAAAAAAATAAAGTAACACAATTAATATATTTTCAATATAAGCATAATGTAGTTTATATAAATGTATTTTTTTCGGAATTTTCTCATCATTAAATATATACCAGAGTGCATATTACAAAGAGAACATTTTTGTCTGTTTTTTTTTCTCGGTCAAAAGTTAAATCATGATGATATTGATGATGATGTGAATTCATTTGGTACAATGCCATATTTCAGAGTGGATGGGAATCTAGAATGATATCAATCGAAATTTCTCAATTTAATGATGAAACAGGAAACAGTAGCTTACAGAAGAAAAAAAACACAACTACGCGTTACTGATGATATAACACATAGTTTTGCTTCAAAATTGAATGTGACAATGATCAAATCATGAGGATGGATGATGATGATGATGATGACACGCTGGAAAAAAGGGGGAATTCTGGAACACAGCTTTGTGTAAAATGAGAAAGAACTGAAATATGAAACTCTTTACAACAGAAGCAGCAGATAATTCAGAGAGAAGACCCGGATCCAATAAATGCTTACCAACTTACCAGCCGCGCCTGTTTGTGGTGCGTATATTGCGTACGCAACACGCACGCACACACACACACAAATGGGTCATTTTTCACGGAGAAACAATGTAGGTTAGCTATAATATATCTAAAATACACTTCAATAAGAGTACATGTGTAAAACTACACAGAGGCAAGATAAGTTAAGGAAACGAGTCACAAAAAAGTCATGTGTGGCTTTTTTTTTGTGCCAAGAGGAAAAGGACTCCTCATATAATGATGACAAGGATTTTTTTGGGGACTCTTAGGTGACAGCCTGGAATTCCATGAATGTGACGATCAGTGTGTTGTTCGTGATGTTTTATTGCATCTACTCTTGCCATGACATGCATGAAACTGCGTTTATTTTGTGTACAACCAAATCAGTAGGAATAAAAATGCATCGTGTATTTATATATTTACTTGAACAAAAGTTTGCCCATAAAAATGATAATGGTAACAATACACGAGATGAAAAACAAAACACAAAACTGAAAAAATAAATTTACATTGAAACAACAGAGAAAAGTGAAAGAGTATAGTAAGCAGAATAATTTGGGTTGATTTTTTGGAAAGGCAAAACTTTTTTTTCTTCCAACATACATAATATCTTCAAGTATAAAGAGTGTTATAACAGCAGCAGCGAGAGAAGAATCATATCATGAAACTTGCACCAGTCAACCCTTTTCTGCTTGACTTCATTACTGGGGAATTTCGGGACTATGCGTGTGAGGTTTAATCGAAATCTCTCTTTTATACAGATTTATCAAAGTCATTGTGGAGGAATCAAGTCAGCAATATTGCTTTTCAGATTATATTATGCTGCTGATGTTGTTATTTAAAATAAAATACCTATATATGCATGTATGAATGTGCAGCAGTTAAATATAATGACAATGTTTTGTTGCTGACATTTTTTTTGTGTTTATTTTTAAAAGAAAAAAATGCTCAATGATATTGTTTTGTGTGCTGTTGTAGTAGAGTAAACTTGTTTTCAAAAAAACGATTCCATTTTTCTTGGTGGTGGCCTATTAGAATAGGATTGCTAGAAGTGGAATAAAAATAAATAAAAGTTGAGAAAATAATTGGATTGTAAACTTGCTGAAAATTGGGCATTTTCACTAAATTAGAATTGGAGTATGTATTCATAGTGTATAAAGTAGATAGATAGAGAGAGAAAAATGTCACATGTCATCTCTGATGAAACAAAAAGCGGAATGCTGCTGGTGATGCTATTATTTGAAAATTTATTGCTTGCAATATAGAGTTTATGTTTTGTATGCAGTTATGTAGATTATGTATTAGGTATGCATTTGCATTGCATTTTGTTTTGTTGTAAGTTATGCCAAAGATATGCATAAATGAAATAAGTGCTGCTGCTGCTGCTGCCACACAATCAAAATCAAGTTTGTTCTGTTTTTTTTAGAGAGCAACATTAAACACAGAGAGCAAATATTTTTATTCTTCTTTTTTTTTGCTTATGTAACAATTTTTTTCTTTTAAATGTTTGCCTGTTGATATTTGCTATCTATATCGAAGAGAAAAACACGGTCTTAAAGAAGCCCACAAGAAGTGTGTATGAATTTATATATTTTTTCACTGGCTATATGTAAATATAAGTAGAGCATACACTACTATTTTTTATTTATTTTTTAAATCTTATTTATTTATTAGTTCGGGTGTGCAGTATTTTGTTTGTATAGTCTCTGCATTTATTTATTGATATAAATTAAACTTAATATTAGATTTTTAAGGCTCTACATTTTTTTTTAAATTATGGATACACGCAACAATATTATTATTATTATTTACTTGGCTTATATAAACAATAATGATACACTGACACATGTACATATACAATATAGGAACTATATATTTTATGACGTTCTTTTTATAGTTTTACAAACGGTTTTAATATTACAGAAAAAAACAAAATAATTTAACAATCGTAGAAATATATAAGATATTTAACAATTATTATAATTTACACTATATATAAGTTATAATATAATCATCGGGATTTTAAATACAAACATTCCTACATAACTTATAATCTAGCTACTTTATATGTTGTCCAATTCAAACAAGCTGTTCAATTTCTGCTAGTTTTGCTTCTTTCCTTTTATCAAGCTTGAAAATCCTTCTAAAATCCGCCTACTCTTTACAACATTTCTGATCCAACTTAATATTTTACTTTTTTTGTTGTCTTTACAAATACATACACGCTGAGATTTTTTAGGATATATATGACTGTATAGGAAACTGTATAATGATGGCTTTTTCGTAAATAATATGTTCCTGATGTAAAATTGGTTATTATAAGTATTTTTTTTTTGGATTTGATTGAAATTTATTGCTAAAAACTAATTTAATATTATTGCATTAACGTCTCATTACATTGATGAACTATTAGTAGCATAGGTATGTATGTATATGCACAATAGTTAATAATAATAATATTATATACTTTTTTATTAAGTCTGGCTTGTATTTTGTATTGCAATATAATAATATGCAGATAAGTAGCGTTTTTCCCTTTTTTGTTTACTTGAATATTATAGCAAAAAAAATGAAAGATTAAGAGATATAGAGTTTCATCAGCCAATGGAAATCTTTTCGGCAGTAAAATATGAACTGAGAATTTGTAGCAGGACGCTTCCTTTTAAAGCTATAAATGTAGTATAATGCGGAAATGTAATAATGATAATAGTATGCGCGAGTAATGCTTTTTTTTAAATATTTACTTTTTTTAATATATCCGTTGTCGACTTTCGTTATACTTTAGAGGGATGAGTAGGGAAGCATCATAATAAGATTATTGTTATTATTATTAGGGTCCACCCACATATTATTCGAGTATTTTTATTTCCTTTAAAGCTATAGGAGCATTTCGTCATCCTCGTCCACCGGAACAGTTGAATGATTGTACAAACCTTGAGCCATGAGTTGCATGGCAAGTCCATTGCGTTGACCATTTGACTTTTTGAGTTTGGCTCGTTTGTTCTGTACAAAATAAAACAGAAAAAATCTTTCATTTAATATAAGTTGAATAGGCAAGAGTTAAAGTCTTCAAAGGTTAGTGAATACTATTCACTCATTTGTTCAGGATTGCAGCTATAGATTTATGTTAAAATTGGGGCAATATGAACTGCTCAAGTGACTATAAGTAAATTTGTATTGTAGAACATCTCTTACCTGAAACCAAATCTTGATCTGATTTTCGTGAAGCTTCAAGTCTAAAGCCAAATCTTGTCTTCGTTTCTCTGTCAAATATCGATTTTCTTCAAACTCTTGTTTGAGACGGGAAAGCTGCTCAGAGGTAAACGCGGTTCGAGGTCTTTTCTCTTCCACTTCGGGCTTTTCCTTTTTTCTTATTCGGCGAGATCGAGGTCCTGTTTAAATTAATTTAAAATATACAAAATTTATTCAAATTTATTAAACCAAGAAATACATATTTTTCAATAAAATTCAATCAATAAACAGTGTTTTTACAATTTGCTTCAATGAACAAGTCTTATTATGAATTTGACATGTTTCCAATGCATATTTTTTAAATCTTAATCCCAAAAACCATTAGCTCATTTATGAATTATGATTGCTTTATCTTTTCACATGTTTAAAAAAAACAAGTACATACGCCTAAGCTCAAAAGTACAAGGCTATATAATGATCATAACGTCACTACTTTGACAATCTGACAATGACGTGTGTCTGTTGTGTACCAATCTATCTATCATCGTTATCTCTGAAAACTCCCTTTAACCTCCTCTAAATCCAAAATAGTAAAACATGTGACACTGATCCCAAAATTATGAATGAATTAATCTTGGTACTTTGCTAGTAGTAAAAAAAATCTAGCAACGAGGAACCAAACGCACATTATTATTTTTATACCTACGCAAACACATTCATCTTTCTCTACTTACATTTCTTCTTTTGATTATGATTCGATTATACCTGCTTCTATAAAAACATCATGATGTCAAGTCAAAATCTTCTGCTTCACTTCACAATAATCAACATATCAGCAACATCAAAAAAGAAGAAGAGATATATAGATAAGATGAGGCGATACAAGGATTATTGTTGCATTTTTTTTGTATAATATTATCATATTCATAAGATAATAATAATAATAAAATAATCATATACAGTAATAATCCACCATCCATCCATCCACCACCCATCAAATTAGGAATTTTTCCTTGATGACCTATCATAATAACTAACTTGAGAAAATCATGCTCATATTATCATTATCACCACCACTTTTAACACGAACAAACATATAATAATGATGCTAATATCCGTGTTGTATATCAAGTCAAGTAACACACGACGACTAACTAACAATCCTAATCTCAGTATCACACTACTACTTGTCAAACACCAAAAAATTTTCTTAAAAGGCATTCTCTAAAAAAATCCATACTAAGTAATACTACTGCTATGCTGCTGCAATAACGCATACACATAATATATCTATCTTGTTCATCTTCAAGTCATCATAAAAGAATGCTCAACAACAGACATATATTTAAAATACATTTAAAAATATATATGAGCAAACAAAAGTGAGATCACTCACTTTTCAAGACTTATTTAAGGAGAGAAAGAAGCAGCTTATAAAAGTTAATTTTTCAATTTACAATAAAAAAAAGTTTCTCAAGAGAACACACACACACAATACAACACCTTCTACGAATATATACCTACGCAAAATAGGTACATACATATAGCTCATTTACTTCAATCAAATTCATCCTTAAAAAGTTTGAAATTAAAAGTAAACCATAATAATATATTTTTTTTATGTATGAATATGATAAAAACATAAAATATTTATGAATATATCTCAGATTATCATCATCATCATCATCATCATCACCAACAACAAAATATTCTTAGATTTATCTTAAAAGATTATCTCGTCTTCTCTCAAGTGCACTTATTGGAAATAATGGCTAGTGTGTATATAAGCTGACGTGTTCATAAAAAAAAGTAAAGTGGTATAAAATCCATATGTAATAACCATATTTTTTTATACCACATACAAAAAAAAAGTTTTTCCAACAAACTTTATAATATTGCTTGATATTTTTTTTCAATTTACACAACACATTACATATTACAACTAACATATTATGTATTTCTCTCTTTTCTTCTTTTTCTGCTCTGCTGCTGATGCTGGCCAGTCAAAATGATGAATGGCTGGGCATGAGCTAACGATAAGATGAACATACATAAGTAGCTCTTGACAGGTTTGGATTGTGAGGAATTATCAGAAAAAGAAGTTGAAAAGATGAATAAAAGAAGACTGATTGTTGTGTTGTATCTTGTATTATTATAATACATATTATATTATGTATGTACTCTTCAAACACTTTTGAATTGAAGTACTCTTTAAAAAAATATATATAAATGGTTGGTGGTATAATATAATATAATAGGTTGTAGTAGTAGTAGTAAACGCGTGTAACGCAGGCAGATCATCTTGTCTCATCATCATCATCATCATCATCATCCTATCGTACATTACTCGGATCAACTCTTGGAATTTCTTACATGCAAGAAAATCAAATATATGTATGCATGTATTTATGCATGTATAATAAATGCCTACATACACCAGAAAAAAAATGATAAATATGCTGGCTCTGCTGTAGACAAGCAGACATATCAGGTTTTTCTGTATAGAGATGTACAATTGATATATAATTTAACAAATAAATAATCATTTTTCATTCATTCTTATTCTCTTCAATTATTATTATTATTTTTATTTTATTTTAAACATTTTAAAAACACGTTAATGTTGAAGGTAAAAAAAGAAGTATTTTTTCGAAAGATATTGAATTTTTTTTCTTCTCGATTCCGTGTCCTCTGACAAAAAAAAATGTCGATTAAGGCATATTATTATTTCCACTCCGTTGTTGAGTTTAAACTGTCTTGTCTATTTACCTAATCATTTTTCACGAATTAGCAGACCATGAAAGACATATTCTTGTAATCAGACACGATATGTGGTCTCTGGTCTGCTGTTTTGCTGATTACGCGTTAAATTACACGAATTTTAACGCATTTTCCTTACTACTGTTTTTTAACCTTAAAAATGAGTGTTCAATGCTAAATGTGTGTGTGTGAGTGTGTGTGTGTGCGGTTATATGTCATCAAAATGATCAAACATGCAACAAACATGATTATCATGTTTGAAAAAAAATCCAACCTAAAGAGTCAACTATATCGAGATGATGATGGTGGTGGTGGTGGTGGTAGTGTGCGAGGTGCATTGTACACCCTTTTTAAAATGTATTTATTTCTTCTCTTTTTTGCCATGTATTTTATTCATCACTCCTGCATAATAGTTTTTCATATTATTTTATCAATTTCGGTCGGTTACACTTATATATTAATTTTTACCTGTCATGAATATCAATTCAAGTAAATCACTTTTTATTCACTCCATCATCATCATAAATACAAAATGAGATGATGATTGAAAAGTAAAAAGATTTTTTATAAAAAAGGAATGAAAAATTTTTTATATTGAAATTGAAAAAATATATGTTTATAAAATAATTCAGGAGAAAAAATGTTTGTATTATTCCAATACAAATAAAATACAAAAGTTGCAGAGTACACGTCAGAAAATCTTTTAAATAATTTAATAAAGTCTTTAAAAATGAATACTAATATATTTGTTAACGCATAACTATATTACTACTGCTTCTGTTATGATGATGCGCGTGCATAGGCACTTTGCAATTTTAGACATGCACTTCATCAACAACATCATCATCATCATCATCTTTTCATCAATAATATTATGAATTCATTAAATATATTTTTTTTTTACTATTTCGTCACACTTCACTCACTCACTCTCAAAAAAAAGCTCTTGATTTTTACAGCGTTTAATGGCAAGTATATGCCTACGCAAACAAGCAAGATGCCAATTTCCTTCTTTGTTTTTGCCTTTTAGCTTGGCTAATTGATTTCTCACGAGTATTTTCTTCTTCTCTTCTGTTGTTTCACAATAACAGTAATAATTAGAGTTTAAACTATTCAATCGTATAATATGATTCGTTTCAGTTTGTCTATATTTGTACTTATGAATGATATGATGATGATGATGATGAACCAAGTGTGTTGAAACGATGAAATACATGACACATTACAACGTGCATTACATGTACGCATGTATATCTTTTAATTACATGCATATTCATTAGTTACACAAATTTGTATGCTACACAAACATTAGAAAAGGAACTAATGCTGCTGTTGCTGATGTGTGTGTATTATTTTATGACTTGGCTTGATACTTTTGAGGGTTCTACGAGGTCCTATCCTTTATTTCCTTTTTTACCTTTGGAGTCATCAACTTCAAGTCCATTTGTAAATATTCATATGGCATTATGATGATGATCATCATCATGATGACATGACATTATGCTTTATTATTTGTAGCTGCTATAATAGCAAAGCTACAAGATAATTTTGTTTTGTACAATTTTATTATTCACTGAACAATGCCAAACTAATTTATAAAATTTATTGGTTTACCTGTCCAATTTTTTTTAGTTGTTCTTTTTATGGTATCATTTGCATTAAAAAATGAAAATTTGTAGTCAATCATTAACAAATTTTCGTTGTGTCTAACCTGATTTCATCTGTATGTCTTCTGTACATACTACTACTCCTCATATTATTATATACCTGCCTATTTATATACAATATCTTTACAAGTATTTAAATTTTCGTACGCGTTCTCTTTTTACCTCCGCAATTATAATCATAATTATTTGTAATAATAATACAAATATCAACCTCTTTTTCCTCATTACTCATTAATTACTAATACTTTATACTTTATAGTCAATTCATTCAAGTGATTATAATAAATAATGAATACAAAATATACAAACAAAAGTAGAAAATTACTAATTACAACAAAAATCAGCATGATAGTAATAAGATTTTCTACAAATTAGTAGCAGTGGTGGTGAATGGATGATAAAAATAAAAATTCTTTTCATCACAAAAAAAAATGCGCGCAAAAATCTGCATTACTATATACACTCCACTCAATTAACGATCAATTTGTTTAGTGTGTGTGCATAGGTACATAGGCGCTCTCATCAACAATGGGAGGTCTATCATCATTCATTTTTTATACGCTTTTTTACAGGGCTATAAATGAATCAACAACTTTTTTTTTTGATTTTCCTTTCATATTATTATTAAGTATATGAATTATATACCTATTGTATGAATTATACCTCTGTTTTGTATGTACAAAAATACAAATCAAAATGGTCATAAATTCTTTCAGTAAATCGATCAAATATGAAAGGTAAACAGCAGTCTAACTGTTGATTGCACTGCATCTCCATATTTACAATCTTATTTATTTTACATATTTTATACTCAATACTTTATTTAGCAACTCTGTTATTACTATTATTATTATTATTATTAGTGTCATTAATTTGTATGTAAACACATACAAGACAAGAAAAAAAAATTTTTTCATCAAAAAATAAATAATTATTATTGGCACGACCCAATCAATAAAGTATGTTATGTTTAAAGTTAACTACTACAAAACATGTCACATTAAAGTGCAACATCCATTTGACAAATTCAACTATTAATAATAAATAGGTATGAATATAAACATTAATTTATCCTCTTTTTAAATGTCCTGACATTTTTTTTTAATTTTTACTTTTGCAAACTAATCAATCGCCACATGATATAATCTGTGTACTCACTAACAGCACCGCACAGCCTTAAAAAAAATTTTGTAGCCTTCAAACAAAAAAACTCCGCTCTACACATACATCCACACACGTTCTGTTAAAAAAAATAATTTGGTCAAATTGGGCTGTAAATGGTGGAGGCGGATGGTGCTGGTGACAAGCAAAACTAACTTGTGTAAAATTTGTATTTTATTTATTTTATTTTTTGAATCCAAGCCAAAGATAACAGAGAGAGAGAGAGAGATGCAATTTATTTGTGATACTTTTTTTGAGTCAGCCACACAGTTTTCGGGTTCGCGTTCTGTTAAAAAAGCACCCACAAAAATGTATAATGAATGTGTAAATAAATACTACATACATACAAAACAAGCAAGCCCTCTCTGCTCATATCTAACTGTCTCTGTCCCACCTCCATGTCAATAATCAGCGAACACAAGTTCACGACGATGATACTTATTATTATGATGCGATTTTGTTGACGACGGTGCCAAAACCAAGCCAAGTCATTTCAACGAGTACAAAGTAGTAGTAGTAGTCAAGTCAGCTAGACCAACAGCTAATAATAAGGATAATAATAATAATAACAATAATAATGTTGTCATTACTAGCCAAGTCGTTCATTTCATTTCTTTTGATATATTTATATATATTCTATCCTGATTTTTGTTGATATGGACGTGCACACCGCAGCGCAGAGCTGTTTTTTCTAACTGTGTGACTATTTGCTATGTATATTGCTATATTATCAGATTGCAAATGAGACTGCTCCAAAGTGTAATAAATGTCTTAATAAATAACTCTACAGATCGCGTTCAACAGACACACACACACTCACGTCCACGTCTTTTTTTCCTCCTCTCCTATCTCTATATTATAATAACCTGAAGGAATATGTATATCCTTTATAAAACTTGAGTACCTATTTGTATTACTGATCTGATGATGATGATGGTGGTGGTGGTATGTTCAAGTGTACATACATTTTTTTAATGATATGTTTCAAGTAAACGTCTCATCTAATAGCGGGCTTGTGTCATCTTGATCTCCACTACTGCGTAGATCATGATCATATCATCTATGTGAGCCAATAAGCTATATAATAGTCTTTATAATTTACTGCACTACTAATGAGGCGAAAATGGCCCTTGAGCCAAGCAAAAAAAATATGAACATGAACGGGGATGGAGATGGAAGTGTATTAGACGTAGGTATGTGCTTTATGGTGTGGCATGTTTACTAGAAACACAGACACAAGTCAATAAATTTGAAAAGCACACAAAAATAAAGTTCAGTTATGATGACGATAATGATGGTGACGGTGACGAGGAATGCTCTACATACATAAATGCATAATATATCGAATACCATAAATTTTCGCTAATGATTGTTCCCAGGTAAATCTTATTTAATGAGATGAAGTGAATATATTTATGTGAATGAATAATGTGTGTGCCCACACAGAAAAAAAGATGGAACAGCCCAGAGAGAAATTATATCTAATTTATGAAGCATCTTGTTATATGAAGAAGAAGAAAAAAAGTAGGGAAATAATAATAATTGCTTTTCTGTATACATTTCTTACCTGAAGAAGGTCGATCACTGTAGCGTGTACAGTAAACCCAAGCAGGCCATAGCATTGGTCCTTCAGGGACCGCTGGATTAACTTTGTCCTCTGGGATAACTTCCGTCTGTCGGCTTGTTGTTGAGCAGTTGGAATCATCCGAGTGATACTTGAAGCTGGATGTCCTGCTGCTTGGTCTTGTTGACTCTTGGGAAGAATGGGATTGCTGCTGCTGCTGTTGATGTCCTTCTTGTTGCTGTTGGGGCTTTTTATGATGATGATTATTTTTGTTGTTCGTTACGACGTTCACACCACTGCCACCGTTCTCTTGTTGATGATTGTTGTTACTGCCGGCATTGTTGCTGGATTTGAGTAGTTCATTGTTAGCAGTGATGATACTATTATTATGGCTACTGCGAACTTTGCCAAAGTCGGGTCTCAGAATGTCCTCAATAGAAAACTTTAAAAAATGGTTGTGTGCATTATGATGGGGATGCTGGAATCCATTATGTTGAAGATGATGGGAATAGTAAGGATTATGATGGTTGAAATGATGTAGGGCTGATGATACATTTCGGCCTGTTGTTGTGCTCGTTGAGAGACTGAGCACGGAGCTAAAGCAACTTGAGGATGCCGTTGATGCTGTGGAAGGGGGCCTTGACGGTGGTCTTCCGTTGCTGCTACTTGTACTGCTGATACTTCCAGGTGAGGAGAGACCATTATCCACGGTCAACGAAGGGTGACCACCACTTTCATTATTATCATCCATCAAGCTATTATTATAGTGGTGGTGGTGGTGGTGCTGTTGCTGGTTTCTATTGACGCTATTATTATTATTGACTTTTGATCTACTGTTGTTTGCTTGTTCCCTCATTTCCTCTGGATGTTGTTGTTGCTGCCTATTATCAAATTGAGACTGGTGGTCTGCTCCTCGTGAATGAGATTCCTCGTGAACTTGTGAATGATGATGATTATTATGATGATTGGGATGATAATAGTGATGATGCGCAGATGTCCTATTATTATCATTAATTTTATTATTGCTTAGTCTGCTGCTGTTGTTGGCACACTCATCTTCTTCAGTTCCATCGCTTTCAATTTTCGTTGTTGTCAGATTATTGCAATCATTATTATTTGATTTACTGCTACCACCGCTGTTTCTTCTGATGCCAGAGGGGAAATCGCTCATTTCATCTTCCTCTCGTCGTGGACTCTTTTGTTGACAACAGCAGCTATGACAAGATGGGGGTGAATTACGGGGTGAGCATTCTTCTTGCTTGATAGCCATCCTCATCATCATCCCTCCTCCTACGCCAGCTCCTTTCCGGATTTCTGGAGAATTACTCCGACTCCGTCTACTTCCACTCGCGCAGCTACTGCTACTGCTCCTTCTTCGTTTTCTTGAGTTGACCACCAAAAGTGTCGCTCTTGTAGTGTCAACCGGGCTGGCTCTATCTGTCACGATTTCTCCAGCAGTTGTTGTAGGTCCTGGAGAAGTGGATGGTGAGATCAAGTGAACAATATGGTTGTTGTTGTTATTATTACTATTAGGACTACTGAAATTATTATTGCGATTTATTGTTGAGGGAGAATTGTTAATATCATTATTGCAGAGATCAGATGGGGATGATTGACATGATTTATTATTGGTTTGCAAAGATGAGGAGGTTGTTGATCTTGAGGGACTTATTGCGTCCATGTTGTTATTGTTGTTATTATTGCTGCTAGTATTTTTACATGGGCTACTTGAAGGGCTACTCATGGTACTACTACTGCAGTCACTTATTGCACTGGTTGAAGAATCTGGACTGATGGAATTTCTGCTGCTACTACTGCTAAGATTACTAATGTGATGGTGGTGAATATTATTATGGCCTCGGGTACTGTTATGTTTACTAATATTTGCTGTTGTTGTGTTTTTACTGCTGCTACCATTTGTGGATGAAGAGGAAGAATTCCCAACAAGACGTTCAACTGGGAGAGCCAACATTTTTGATTTTGTGGTTTTGTTTGACAGGTGAAACAACAATTACATAAAGATACGTACAGATATAAAGTATTAATACTTGCCGGCAAATGTCATTTCTACCAGTTGAGCATCTACCTTTTGCGTAGCAATGCTTTTGCCTTGTGGGAAAACAAGTGAGTTTGTATGTGTGTGTGTGTGTGTTTGCGTGTTTATGTTACAAGTTGTCAATATTAAAGTGTCAACCTGTCAATAAATGAATATACTAACTGTCAAAAGAGACTCCGCCCTCTCTTCAAAAATCGGGGTGAAATGACACTTACTTGTCAACAAAATAGTCAACTGGATCAACAAGAAAAACAAAAGCAGGTTATAATGGATCTTATGTTGCGGCTTGTTTCTTTTTTTCCACTATATAATCTTGTTTCTTGTTCAATGTCAAATATGTAGCTTATTTGCCACACACAAACAACACGAAATACACTTTTTTGTCTCTTTTGTTGTTATTATTATTATTAACCATACACTTGACTTTTTTGTAACTTGCACCCTTGTCAAATCATCCAAAAAAAAAGATAAGAAAAAGTATTTTTACTTTCTTTCAAAAGTTTTTTTTTCGGTAAAAACACATTTAAATAGCCTGGGAAAAAATTTGTAAAGGTGATCTCATTTGACTTTTGGGATTTTTGTTGTTGTTGTGACAGGACTGTTTATTGTTATTATTATTATTGTTAATCAATTTATATACACAAGATATACATGTATTATTATTATAACAACAACACATATCACTAAACAGAAGGAAAAAAACTTTTAGACACACATATAAACACACACGTACATATAAAATGTATATATAAACACTTTACATATAGGGCTATTGTTGTTATTATTTTTTCTCGTTAATAGAGATCGGGGCGGATCACTTACTGAGTTTGATTGACAGCCGGTTTTTTTTTCCTTTTCTTTTCTTTCTTCTTGGTTGTGCTTTTAAAGGATTACCACTGCTGCTTCTGCTGCTGCTACTTATTCCTTTTTTTTTGCTGTGTGTTGTTGAGGAGCTTACAAGCGTAATCGTGCTTGCGCTCACCTTTTTCCTTACTGTGACTTGACTGCTTTGCTTACTCACAGGTTTTGATTCTTCCTTTTCTATATAACTGTGTGTAGAGTTAATGTGTAATATTGTTTGGGTTGTGTGTTGTTGTTTTGCCTTTTGCTGCTGTGCTGTTGCTGCTTACTTAACTCGTCTCATTTCTGTCTGACTTGACTGGATTTTTGTTTGCTTATGTTTGACTGTCGACGAGACGTGCGTGTACCTCTTCTTCTTTTTGGTTCTTATTTGATGATGATGATGATGAAGACAAGAGATGAGCAGCTATTATAGATTTTTGATATAAAATATTATACATCTCATTTATGTATTATTTTATCTCTTTTCTTCTTCGTCTTGAGAGCAGACTGATGGGTGGCTAATCATTATATGATTTCTTGAAGAAAGATGTATATTGAATTGCAGTAATGATTTAGAGATTTGGTTTCAGAGAGAAAAAAAAGAAAGGTTGGCTTTTGTGTTCTTTCTTTTTCTTTGTTTCTCTTTTCAATTAAGTTGGCTTGTTCTGGTGTTTAGGCGATATAGGGCCTTTTTTAGGAGATCAAGTTGATGAATGTAAAGGGGAGAAGTATTGTGTAAAAAGCTGATTCACATTTCCCCTTCTTTTTTCCCCTATTAGCTTGGATTTGGCATGGTAGTCGCGTGTATGCTTGCAAAGCAATAGCAAGAAAAATGACGATGATTAAAAAGATCCCTTCAACTCTTTTTACTACCCACGTGCTTTGCTTTGCGTAAAAGTAAAATAAATGAGTTATTTTTTCGGGATTTCTTTTCACAGAGAAAATACTTTTCCTTTTTCTATATACGTATATTGCGCTCTAGTAGCGATATATATTAACTTTTTCCTTTAAAATAAATTGAGCTAATTTATTATTTTGTCAGTGAATGACTTTGTTCTCTATATGTTTTCTCTCTCTCACTGAGAAAATAAAAAAATGGCTTGGGACAAGTTGAGACCTTTTTTTTTCTTCAGCCATTGACTCTGGTTTGGTGCTGCACACTTGTCTTGTTATATTTTTCTCACTGCTGCACTACTACTGCTCTCTCGCAGGAGACAGGACAGGACAGTGTGAGTTGAAGAGTGTGTGTGTGTGTGCTCGTGTGATTGTTTCAAGAATGTGAAGATGAGTAAATAAGATCTCTTCTTTTTGACTGACTGAGTGACTGCTTGATCTCCGTGAGAGAGAGAGAGAGAGAGATGATGATGATGTTTGAGTTTGATGCTTGGCTTAGCACACAACTCTGGCAGCTCCTTTCATACTATTTGTATTTCTAAAGTGTATGATGATGTTGATAATGACAGAGTGCAGCGCAGGCAGTGCGTAGGTATATGGGAATGGGTACTACTACTACTTCTACTACTACTTCTATTACTATCCAAACAAGTACAAGAAGTCCACACGGCGGAGTACCGATGGCGATGATGATGAGTATTCTTGTATGTATGTATGTATATATATACCCACAAGAGCAAGTAAGTAGTATCATGGGACGGTTTTGTTGGTTTAGTGCTAGTATTCCTAGTTAGTATAATAAGTTTTTGTAAAAATAATAATAATGAGTAAGATGTGATGTGTTGCAGAAGTAGGAATAGTGAATGGAGTGTGTGTGGATTGTGGATCAGGCTAGCTAACAAAGTGACGTCTAAATAATCCTCTTGACTGCTCGTCATATACCCTTCTTGTTCTTTTTTTCTTTCTTCCTTTTCTTCTTTTCTATGTGTCTTTTTTCCCTTTTTTCCTCTCGCTCCACTGCTTGCGGACTTGCTCTCTGGCTACTCAAAATGTTTAGCCTTAGCCTACCTGTCAGAAAAAAAAATTCAATGTGCAATATAACTTGCACTACTTGCACTACTTACAATACATACTACTAACTCCTCATTCCTCAATACATGGAAAAGAAAAACAACGTAATGTGCATTGCGCTCTCGTTCTCTCTGCATAAAATTGGTTATATAGATGTTTCTCTCAAAAAAGGTAGAAAATGACGCGTATGCATAAGAAAAAGAGAGAAAAAAAGACTTCAAGTGTTATTATTATATTAATATATCTATCCTTAGTTAACCACCTTACTAGAGAAGCAGGACAGGACACATAGAGCTCCCACACAGTCAAGTTGGAAAAATAAGGTAATAATAATAGCGTATATAGTACAGAGAGAGAGTGAGAGCAGAAAAAAAAGACCAGGGACCAAGAAGTTAGATTTTTCGCTGCGCTGCTTTGCTGAACAATGTTTTTTTGTGTAGTGGGTATGGAGTATGGACAGTCGCTAATAATTCCTACTTATATATGTATATATATGTAGGTAGGATTGTATATATATATATATATATTTTATGTATGTATGTGTACTAGTGTATGTGGATATATTAGAATGGAATTACTGGATTTAGTTATGTGCTTCTGGTACAAAGTGTCAGCTAGATTCGCCACGGGTTTTTCTCGCTGTCTCAATATCTGTCTTTGTCCACAAAGGAATGAGAGAGAGAGAGAGTTGAGTAACATGTAAGGCAATATTATACGCAACAGCAACACCACCACCAACAACGGAACGGATAGGGTTGATATATATTTTTTTCAGCCTTTTTGTTCTCTGCTGATGTGATGTGCATGCTGTTATTATGGTGGTGGTGGTGATATTTGATGTGTGTGTGTAAAAACGTACGACGTTATATGTTGTCGTTGTAGCATATTATAAAAAAGCTACTGTGGTACTAGAGGTGGTGCTGATGGAAAAGAATTGACAGAGAGATCTCTACTTGGGAAAACAAACCAAAGCTAAGCACGCTTAAGCTTCTGCCACCATTCATTTCATCTCCCATGTCATAATACTGGAACAGTGAGAGAGTGAGAGAGAGAGAGAGGTTTGGCTACGCTGGGTACATCATACACACATGCATTGTATAAAAAAAAGTAACGCAGAGAAGGGAACAACAACAACACACAGAAAAAAACACAAGTTAAACCTTATTTCCTTTTGACTGTAGTACGCATCTCCCCCATCCATCCGTTCCTTTTTTACCCGTTCCTTTTCATGTGTAAAAGTTGCTTTGTGAGGGAAAAGAGGATTAAGAAGAAAACGAAGGGGAAATAGAAAAGCTTATATAATACACACATTTATATATTGAGTATATATGCATATCCATCTCATCCATGTACAAGCCAAGGTGGAGCGAGAGGAACCGGATTGGTTAGGGTAGATGCTCTCAACGCCCCTTTCAGATGTGGCTTGCAAATCCACTTGGGGTTTACATGCAAGCATGGAGTGTGTAGTAGAGAGTAGTATACAATGTGATACTGATGCTGCTGATATGCCATGATAGTAGATTGAAAATGTGTTGAAAATGGCCAATATACATGAATTTAGTACAGCAGCGGCGGCACTGTTCGGTGTGTTTTTTCCTTGCTCATTTTTTGGCTGTAGCTGTGTGCTCTGTTATATAACATTGTAGCTCAATTTAATACTATTAGCGAAAAAAAAAATATTCTGAGAAGATAAACTTGTGTGTGCTGAAAACGAGGCATCACATCTCATATCTGATACTTTTACAACTTTAGTGCAAAAAAAAAGTAAAGTGAATAGGTAATAAGATTTCTCTCTCTCTGCTTTTTAGGTTTATCAGTATGGATATTACACTCGTATCGTACAACCACCACGCAAGTTGCTGGATCTCAAGTTGGGTTAGGATAATGATGATGATAATAATGGTGGTTTCAA
>JAHZNC010002113.1:0-14528 GCA_027744095.1 Zhuqinia jingwanae | reverse complement strand
TATATTTTTTTTTCAACGAACGACCATTTTTTTTAAATATGATTTTGGATTACTCATTTTTTAATAGATGGCAGCCGTCGTGTACTTGATGATGGTACAACGGTTCTCTTTAAAAATTTGCTGTGTATATTATGGCACATGGCATAATTATAATAATAATAATAAACTGCGTAAACAAACTTAAAATAGTTAAAAAGTAACATTTTAGGTTTTCTTTGTTGAGACCCATTTTCTGTTTTGTTTTGTATATTTTTTTTAATTGAAGATCGAATGATGTACATATTATTTATGTATTTATAGCGAATGACTTGACTTGTACGATTTTTTCTTTAAATATTTCTTTAATGACGATGCTGTAAAGGTGGATGACTTGACTATATATGATGATGACTTGGTTTATTTTTGTTGATCTGAAGATATTGATTAGCTTCACTGATCATCTTCTTCACTTTCACCTTGACCATACATATCTGCTAGTTTAGAGAAACGGGGTCCCCAGCTGTTGAGATAGTCAAAGTCCTGCTCGCCATCGTCAGTCGCTGAAAAAAGATTTTTGTAAATTCCAAAAAAAATAATTAAATATTGTATCTACAGAGCAAAGGAATGTGCAATATTGACAAAATAAAAAGTAACAAAATATTAATTAACCAAACCAATACAAAAATGTAAAAAACAACAACAAAAAACGAAAATTCATTTCTTTTTAAATTAATAAAATAATTTTAACTAATTTTTTAAAAATCAAAAAGACAAGACAAATGCAAATATTTTTTGTGCATCTAGCTAAATTTTAATTATTAAAAGTAGGGGGTATTACATTCTCTGTGTATTGTTTCAATACCTCCGTAAGTGTCAATGTCTGTTAAGTTGGCTGAAAGTTTATACATAGTTTTTTTTAAATGGATTAATTATTATTACCATTTCATTTTCTTAAATTTGATGACTATTTATTTCGTTGGCACATTACTTTTATTTTGGTACATTTTAATAACTTTTTTTCGAAACATTGAATATATGTAAATCAAAGCAAAAATCATTACCTGAAGCTAAGGACGACAGTGACCCTGCCGTACTGCCACCACCCTCATAAGCGTAATTTCTTAGATCGTCAAATGGTGGCGCATTTGGATCATGATCCGCTCTTCTCTTGTGATCATCAATGAAAATGCCGACATTTGGCTCGCCTGGTGGCATCGCTTGAGGATCTGGCATTTTCATCATGTCTAAAAAAAGGCAATTTACATAATTATTGAAAGGGTACGGTTTTCTTGCACAAAAAAAACACACATGAGCCAAACATTAAATTTTGTTGTATCGACTTACATGGCATTTTTGGCATCATCATCTCATGACCCGGAGCTCCTATTGGGATTTGAAGGGGAGTGATGTCAAAAGCAGTCATGTCATCTTCACCACCACCCTCGTCATCATAATTAATTATGTTTTCACGAACATCATCATCAGGGCCAGGGTATTTGATTTGGGCTTCACGACGACGATTGTAGACGACAAAGACAAGTACCAAGACTAAACGAGAATAAAAAAAGATAAACATTAATTATTGCTGTTTATTTTTAATTATTACTTTTACAATCATATGGTCCATTGGTAAATCCGCCGAGTAGTTCGTTGAGATATGTAGAAGTTCACATGTCGATCAAATATCCTATTTATTTAAAATCTTTTTCAATGCAATTTTTTGGTCATGCAAAAAAAATAATTTGAAGAAAAAAAAGATACATGCACAAAAAAATAAGTAGAAAGTTTGTGTTTAGAAATTAAAGGTAAAAAATAAAAAAATCTGTTTTTTTGCTCCTCGCGTTTTGACTTACTCAACAAGACGAGAATGCAAATGACAAGTGCAATGATGAAATCAGTGGATGTGGTGAGAATCCCCGCAGGTAACACCTCCAACTCGCAAATATGTCCGGAATAATTTCTCGGACACTGACACATGAACAAGCGGTCATCCTCAAAATTCTTACAAATGCCGCCATTGAGACAGGGTAACTGCTCAAGGCATTCATTGATATCGTGACATTGAGCACCATAACCACGAGAGCCCATAGGACACCTGTGCGATGGTGAATGTGATGATGAGGTTGGAGAAAGCGAGAGAAAAGTGGAACAGGAGAAATAAAAAAATGCCGAAATAGAAATAAAAAATAACCTTTCAGTAAATTATAATAAATTATTTTAATTGCGCATGCTATGCTTTCCTTATTTCCTAACAAAAGAAAAAAGTTAGTTTAGAAAAAGGTCAACTAGAAAGGAATAATAATAAGTAATAAATAAATAAAGATTACTAAAACAATAAAACAAAGTAAACCATTCAAACCCACCACCAACAAAAAAAACTTTCAAATAGCACCTCAAAAACTGCACACAACAGCCTTGTAATTAATTAATTATTGTAACACCACCACAACACGACATGTACTTTTAATTATTGCTTTTGCAAACATACCTTAATTGCTCCAGTTTAAATATTATTATTATGTCGATGATAACGCACGAACTACAGGCGTTTTTACAATAGATTTTAGGTACAAATTAGCATTTAATGTATTCATTTTTTTTAGTTAGCCGACCAACTTACTAAGGATAATAAGAAGACAAACAAGAATTGCAGCTAGCGCGCCCATGCTCAAGGTCAAAATCTGACCTTCCTGGTACAGCTCACAAGTTTGACCCCAATATCCCGGAGGGCACTGAATTTTAATCATTTTCATCCACCATTATAATTAATCATTTTCATTTGAACATAAAAGGCAGGAAAAACATTAATTAAGGCAACGTT
The DNA here is from genome assembly GCA_027744095.1 of Zhuqinia jingwanae. NCBI lineage: Eukaryota > Metazoa > Arthropoda > Collembola > Entomobryomorpha > Paronellidae > Zhuqinia > Zhuqinia jingwanae. The sequence continues at coordinate 11,728 of JAHZNC010002113.1, read as the reverse complement.
CACATAAAACGTTATCATCACACATAGTGGGTGGGTCACGTATGAAATTACAAGGACAATTGATAATAATTTATCGAGTGGGTGGGTCTAAAACCGGGTGTATATATTTTTAAATAACGTTATATATATGTGAATGTTCCCTAACGAACGTTTGATTGCCAGGCATTTATTAATGGGCAATTATTAAGTTCACTGATCAAATAGTATTTTAACCTCGCAGTAGAACCGGTAAGGGACCTCGCGATTAGAGCAGATTCCGCCATTCAGGCAAGGATTATCCAGACATTCATTCTTATCGACGCAATTCTTCTCGTCCACGCTCATTTCTGTGCCTTCCCCACAGCTTTAATTGGGAATAATTTGTTAGTTATAATTATTTTATAAATACAATAAAATTACATCTAAACTAAAAATTTAAACATTTACCACAACAAAATAACGAAAATTAAAGAAAATATCAACTATATACTATACAATAGGCATCTCTACATTTTTCCTAAATAGCTTTTTAATCATCTAATAAAGGTAAAGTACAAATGAAGAGATTTTTTTTAACCCTATCATATTTTTTTTTGAGAAAGCATGCATGACTTGGAAAATTAATAATAATATTTTTTGTTTAAATATTTATTTTGAAAACTTACGCGCACTCATACTCATTCCACAAATCCACACACTCAAAAGGAGGTGGACAAATGACATTGGTACATGGTTGATTGGAAGGACACCCCTGTCCCAAATTCCTTGACATGGTAGCCTGTCCCCATTGTGTACCATTAAGAGCTGGCGGCAAAGGCAAATGTTTCCCTTCTAACCTTATATCATCCAAACAGCCTTTCTGGTAATCCGCATACACTTCAAACGAGCGGTGACCTGTGTACTCTGCCTTTCCTCCAGCATAAACCCCCTCCTGCTTATCCACCAACATCCACTGGTGGCCTTCAAATTTGAAAGTTTCGTTGTACTTACGACCTTCACCCCCGTCCAACTCCAGCATGGCTACCGAGCCATGTCGCGAAACTTTGACGACATGCCATTGTCCGTCATCAACGGAAATAAAGGAAAGCCACAATGTTCTTTCTTCCGTTTTCAAACTGTTGAGATTAAACCGGAAACGGAGTCTGCTGTCCTTAATCTCCAAAATGCCATACTCTCTGTTATGTTGATCACTTATCCTGAACAACTCGCCATGAGCCTCCCTCGTCCTGAATCTAAGTTGAATTAGCGTCATGAATCGGTCCGGTTCAAAGGACAGTGCATACTTGACATAACTTTGTGACTTGAATGTGGTTGGTACAGTGGGTATAGTGCATCCCGGTCCCATCCATCCAGGCTCACACTCACACCTTGGCTCCGTGAAAGTCCCGACACACATGCCATGCTCGGAACATCTAGACAAAAGGTCATTACCAATGCAGGTATCCTCCACTTGCAAGCAGCCTGGGGCCACCTTGTGACGACTGTGTCCAGGATTGCCCAAATCATAAATTTTGCTATTTGTGCACCAAAATTTGAGCGAGTTTTGCGCGGAGCTTTTGAGCCTTGCTTTTCACAACGGATTGCGTCTATAAAAAAATTCCAAGAATTGTTGTTATTTTGTTTTATAAATATAAACTTGAATATCTATTGTCATTAAGCTCTTCTGCATTCATATGGATTTAATGTTTGTGCAATTCATGTATATTATTATTATTACCTTGTAATCCCAAATCCTGATAAAATCTTCATCAGAAACTCCAGCAATCCTAATGGAGCCATGATTTATCACTGCCTCATGTGGGAGATCTTTCACTACAACAGTCACATTGGCAGCTATGCTGAGTTGCGTGTGATAACGATCAAATACTTGGAACTCTAGCTCGTACCTGTAATTTATTTAAGCAAAGGGATTAGAGAATGGCACTTTGGTAGATATTTTATGCATACTATTTTGAACAGATTTTTTTTATCGTGCAAACAAAACAAATAAAAATGAATAGAGCATATAATGATGACTTTAATGACTTGACTTACTTTCCAGGTTTTGTCTCCTGCTTCATGGTTATCATACCCGTATCCTCATCCAGATAAAATCTAGGATGCGGAGTGTCCCGATTTTTCCAGTAAAACTTTTTATCCGGCAAATCCCAATCGTCCATGTCGTACACGTAAACTCGTCCAATTTCCGTGTCTGGATTCATGCCCATGTAATTGTACACAAAAATTTCCTTTGAGCCGGGCTGCATTTTGTTGTCGTTTAGATCACCGATGATAACGGTGAGTGTGCTTGTTCCAGACATTGCTGGATTTCCGGAATCTTTTATGACAATAGGGACGAGGAACTCCTTTCTTTGTTCGCGGTCAAAGAGGCGAAGGGAGGAGACGATGGCCATACCATCCCCATTGGCGCCCTTAGGATCATGTTCGACTTTGAAGGAAGCTTTGATTTCATCGGCTGCATTGGGATCCATGCGGAATGTGAATGGGGGACCGTTACCTTTCGACCTGTCATCATCATCCGTAGCCAGGACCTCGACTACTTTTCGTGGGGGTTGATGTTCAGGAAGCACTGGACGATAGTCTTTGAGAAATTGGGGAGCGTTATCTGAAAACATCAATAAGGCACATAATTTAGCAAAAAGTCAATATTGAAAATGAAACAAAATTATTTGATGATTTAAAATAAAAACAAATTTTATTTTCTCTTTTCATCACTATTGCATTTTTTAAACTACAAAATTATTCAAACAATAAAAGTCAATTGCTCACCATTAATATCTTGTACTATAACAGTCAGTGTTGCAGTAGCAGTCTTTGGAGGTACGCCGTCATCCACCGCCAATATTTTGACTTGATGTCTTGGCGTATCTTCCCGATCCAAAGTCCTCTGAATCATCACCGTTCCGTCCTGATGTATCAGAAACTGTCTCTTCCTGTCACTACTCCTGTCAATGTGGAAGCTCACTTTGCTCTTGCCCCCTTGATCCGGATCCGTCGCCTTAAAGGTTTCTAAGCTCTTTCCCACCTCTGCGTTCTCATAAACGGACACCTCAATATTCGGCTTTTCAAAGACTGGGCTATTATCATTAATATCCCGAAGTCCAACTTTTACCCAGGCGTAGGCCACGTGATACTTGTCATTGTCGTTATCATCTCCCTTATCATTAACCTGGATTCGGAAGCGGAAGCCTTGACTTTGCAGAGGATCTTCGTAGTCCAAAGGTTGCACAATTTTAAGGGAACCCGTGCCATCATTGTTGCGGACCATTGTAAACTTGTCAGCGCCGTAGCCACTGTTTTCCAACACTTTGTAATGGAATTTATTGGTTTCATCTTCATCATGGACTGTCACGGTGAGGATAGGGGCATCGGGAATGGTCAGACCTTGTGTCTCGTCCACTTCCGTGTACCACTCGTCTTTGGTGAAATGCGGGGGCTGAAGAAGGAGAACAGGGGAATTTTGTGTATGATTTAAAAAATATATATGATGGGATGCTTTTTTTGAGAATGAAGAAACAAAATGTTCTGCGAAAGCAACTTACCATATCATTTATATCTTTAACTCGTATAGAAGCCGTTCCCGTCCCTATTAGATTTTAACACAAAAAAAAATCGCCAAAATTGTTTACAACTTTTTCTTGAAATACAATAAAAATTTATGTACCAGAGTACTTTACTTTTAATGGTTACCTTTTAACCCCCCGCCATCTATAGCCACAACCTGTATACTATAATCCGGCGTCTTTTCCCTGTCAAGACAGCAAACCGCCGTTTTAATAACGCCCGTCTCCGGCTCAATCTCAAAAATTGGTCGGTTCTGTTCCTCGTCAATCACATTCTTCTCAATGGAATAGGTCAGCTTGGCATTAGTGCCCTCATTCGGGTCATCATAGTCCGTTGCAGTCATGGTCATTACGACCATGCCAGAGGTTCCATTTTCCGTTACATTTCCGTAGTAAACTCCCTGAGGGAACATTGGTGCGTTGTCGTTGATGTCTGTAATGGGAAAAAGTATCAAAAAGAAAGCAAGCGTGATGAAAGTTATGCTCTTCTGAGAAAGTGATTAAGGCTGAAAGTTGTTGTAGCTGAAGCAGTGAATTACCTTTGAGATTAACTTGTACATCGCTATAACCCACTAGACCCTCGCCGCCTTCGTCCTGTGCAAATACTGTAAATCTCCATTGAGCTCTACCGTTTGGTTGATCACGGTCCAGGGGCTAATTACCAAAAAAAGTACATGCTTTTTTTCAAAATGTTTCTTTTTAAAGAATCATCAACATAATTTTTTTTTAAACTTTTTATTTACCTTAAGCACATAAATCTCTCCTGTTGTCCGGTTAATATCAAATTTACTATTTTGATCATTATCCGGATCAATTCCTTGTCCAGTGAGAAAGTATACTATGTTTTGTGGTCGGTCTCTATCTCCGTCTGTGGCTGTGACCTGATTTTATTTTATTTTGTGGGGACAGGAGAGGAAAAAAAATCTCATCAGTTTCGCTTTATTAACTTGTGTGTCTTGACTTTTGGTGAAGTAGTTTGTTCAAAGCCATTTAGCTCAGGAGAGATAAAGCTAACAAAAAAAAGAGATAAGGGCAGTGAAGCAGAAAAAGAAAAGAAAAGGAGAAAGCATCGCAAGATACACACATAAACAAGCATCCCAAAAGCCAACAAATAAACACGTCAAATGACAAAAACAACGTTACAAGCTCAATAAGAAGAAAGAAAGAAAGAGATCAGCGGGCTTCTTTCCTCTCTAGTTTTTTTGTGTTGTTGGTACTGCGCTGCTTCTTGCTTGCTGAGTAATGTGACAATAAGAAAAGCACCGGGAGAGAAAAGCTTATTTACACTTTCACCCATAAAAAAGTCAAGTCAATATACACAATAAGAGTACAAGCTTAGCAGAGTAATCCCGATCAAAAACATCAATTTATACACACTACACACATAAAAAGCAAGACATACGAGAAAAGCGTTGGATATACATATGTATACTGTTTCGTAAATAATATTGTTTTTAATATGAAAAAAGCTGGTTTTTTGTTGGAAATTTATTAAATAAAACGTGTTTAAGAAGCCAAATAAAAAATATATAATTGCAAATAAAAAAACTAAAACAAAAAAAAAACCTTAAGAATTCTTTTTGGAAGGTTGACATCCTCCTCCTCCGTAATTTGAGTTACGTAAGATCCTTGGTCAAAGACAGGTGGACGATCTACAAAGTTTTTGTTTTTGTAAATTTGAAGCAATATCGAAGAAAAATAGCAATAACACCAAAAATTAAAAAAAAAAAGTAATGGGACAAACAATAAAAGCAAAAAATAATAATTAAAAAAAATGATAAATTTTTTTGTAAAACTTGCCATTAACATCTCGAATCCAAATCACTACAGTAGTCTCATTTTCATTCAAACTGTCGGATGCTACCAGAGTCAGATCATACTATTGTTTTTTTATTATAAAAAGGCAGGTATGGTTTCAACCAGAAGATAGATAGATATAAAAAAAACACAAACAAAGAAAAAAAAGGTTGTAAATCAAACAAGGGACCATACAAAGCAAACAAACAAGTAAAAAAAGTATTAAAAAAATAATATAGTAATTCTTGGGTCTAAAAGGTAAGTTTCAAGTTTATTTCCTTTTACAACTCAAATATAAATTACACCCATTTTTTTTAAATAAAATAATTCATTTTGTTGTGTCACTAGAAAGAAATTTTTTTAACACGGAAGCCCTTTTTACAGAAAAATTAGTGTCAACTTTTTAAATAACTTTTTCTGTCGGGCGGGACAGTAGTCGACAACCTTTTTTGTAAATAATGTGGACATGTTTTGAGAAGATCTCAAATTGTAACTTTTTTTACAGGACCACAATTTTTTACAGCTAAAAACTTCATATGGCTTAATTCATAGTCTTATTTCTTTCATCTTTTGAGCCCGCAAAATAACCAGCTCAACAACTTCGGTAAGGTTAAAAGAAGCAATTGTATTATGTGGGTATCATCATATCATACCAGAGCTCATCTTATCATAAACTTGTTTTTATGGATATTATGGCATCATGCATGCCTACTTTATTTATATTATGTCTACATGTTTTTTTTTTGACAGAATAATACATGGTCAACATGGCATATAGCAACTTTAGTTATTTTTTTGCTTTGTTGAGCGACGACAGTGACCCCAAAAAAAAATTGTCCTTAAGAGAGAAAAAATTCATACAAGTTTTTTCTTGTAGAATCCGTTCTCACGCTCAAGAGGTGAGGATTACCATTACTCTGCCATTCAAGAAGATCCAGGAATGGGTTAATATTATCTTCTCAAGTCATCATCATCATCCCATTCTTATCCATTCCATTCCACCACCAAACCAACCAACATTTGCACGCACACAAAACTAGCGTAAAAAACAGGTCCCTGATATCCCTTCTTCTTTTTTTGTATAAACTGAATGATAATAATAATAACCGTATCGTATCATAGTAGTAGTAGCACTAGTAATAAAGCTCTGGAATAGTAATATTAAGGATTTTCCTTTTCAAAATGCTCTTTGAAAGAGAGGGGCTTTGCTGACACCAGGAAATGCAAGTCCATTCCTCTGCCAAAGTCAACTACATGTAAGCCGCATCATCATCAGCGTTTCTACATCTTCCGTAGTGCTTTCGCTTTTCATTTCCTTCCTGTCGAACCCAAAAGTAATGCAGCTCATGAAACTTTGGGATTCTAAATCTATACCTTCTACTACCAAACCATGTTTCATGGTCCATATGGGCCCGTTTGGGTCTTTTTCTTTTAAACCGAAACTCTATTCCAGTCATTCTGTTGTATGCATTATATTACAGCTTGTTAAAATACTTAAAAAAACATATTACGGTTTTTTCTAAAATTGTTTTTTTTGCTTTTATCTAAGAAATCTCATCTCTTTTTAAACTGACTTGACTTTCACTTTTTTATAGAAAAAATAAACGCTTTCTAAAAAACTCTGTCATAATCATAATCATAACAAGTTAAGTAAGTGCAAAGTTGACCACATTAGAGCAAAAACTTTTTTTTCAACTTTGCTCAGCCTAAACTTTTCTCATTTTGTCCAGCTATCTATGTTTAAACGAGGTGCATTCTGGAGAGAGAGAGAGAAAAAAATTCTAGCCATTACATATATTTTCCTCATCATCATCTCCGCCTGCAACAGTAGCCATGAAGAAGTGTACGTGCGTGTGTGGTGTGTACGTCATCATCTTCCGCTTTTTTTCATCCGGATACGAAAGCAATCTACACACACACACACAACTTTTTTTTCTAGCATGCTGTACGAAGGAAAAAAATGTTTTTACTTTTTTCCTTTATCTCCAGTGCGCCAACAAAGAGGAAATGCAGTGAAAGCCAAGAGAAAAAATATTTTCTGGGATGTGATGATGATAATAGTGTGGGAGTGATGATGACACACCGTTTACCACCATCGCCGTCGAACATAAAAAAATCTCATGAAAGCCATTAAAATATTAAATAGCACTTTTTTAGTACATCTGTTCGCATGCTCATAGATATAAGTAGATATAGTATATAGCACAAAGGCTGCGAGTCATTCTCGCTTTGAATAAAGGAGTGAGCAATTTCTTTAGAAACTCCACACGCCCCCCAAACACACACACACACACTAAATCCACTCAACTACGTTTTTTTTTGCTAAGACGATGATGACATTGCAGACGCACAATGACATGCAGTAGAAGAAAGCATTACATCACATCCCATCATCACATATTATAGATCTATAAGCATTTTCCCGTTTTCTCTGGGCATGTCCTTTCTTGGTCCTGACTGCAAGTAAGTCAAGTCAAGTCAAGATTTTGTACACAGATACACATAAAAGAGGTTTGAATGTGTAATTTTATTCACTTTTTTTGACTCATCGAAAATATATAGGCTGAAAAATGAAATTTTGGCGCGAGGCATTTTATTTTGGATTATGTTCATCATCTCAACTATCGTTGGTAATATTAGAAGCATCTCCAAAACCAAAAACCACATTCTACTTTCCCTTCTCAGAATGTCACCACTGCTGCTGCTGCTACTGCTGCTGCCATTGTTGTGCTGCTAAGCAGTTTTTTTAATATTATAAACCCTTTAAAAGCCTTGTTGTGGTTGTTGCGGTGTAGTGGAGAGTACACATTATTATGCCTTGTCAACAAAATGTCTCCAGACATGTACACACACTCAAGATTAATATTAAAAACAGTCACATGATCCAACCAACCACAAAGCCACTTTACCATCGACCCCGTTCCAAATGAGCTTATTTTGTTACGCTTCTTATTGCATGTACGTACATATTTTGAATTTTGCATAAAGTATTAAAGCATTTCTTTTGTAGATCCTTATCCAAATAATCAAAAAGAATAAATACACACTATACAGTTTCAAGTGTTATTTTCCCATTATAAAAAAATATATCACAAGTCAAATGATTTGACTTTCTCTCAACTTTCTTAGCCGATAACAAGGATAGTGGAGAATAAAAAGGGTGGTTTTGCATATTGCACGCATCTCTTCCCAAGTATTTTGAGCAATCATCGTCACCATCATATCGTCGTCGTTAAAGCAGTATCGATAGTAGTTATGTGGATAGCTATACTTTCGTAGAAATGTAGGTTGCTTTTATACTCAAAAAGTCAAGTAGATTTGACTGTGTACTACTACTGTATACACAGTGTGTAATTCTCTTTTTGAGAGTCGACTCAAGTCAAGATGCCCCAATATTCATGTGATCATTTGCAATTGCAGTTTTTTTTTAAATAGCAGAAGTTTGATCTATATTGTACATTATAAGGCTGTGCCATGTGTCTGTGTGTCTGTAAATTCGTACCGTAATAACTCCGACTTACTATTGAACCATAACGTGTGTAGTACTGAAATTTCGTTTAAAAAAATATTTTTTCTCTCGCTCCTTGAGGACTATCATTTGAAAGGGCTTATTTCAAGTAAATTACCTCAAAACGACTTTCTCCAGCACCAGCAAAAGGATATAAAATACGACGACGACGTGTAATGTGTATTGAAGCTTAAAATGAGAGGGAACAAGAGAAGAGGAGACACAAAAAAACCTATACTACAGATACGACATTGCATTGCATATAATAATATGAAAGAAGAAAGTAGAATGTCTAAATACTTTACAGAGTCTGTCTCTGTCATTCCTTTCACTTTCACCGACTTTTTTACCCACTCCCTCTCTCTCCTTCTCCATGTTTCTCCCCTTTCACTTCCTGATTCACAAAAAAGTGAAAGCATGGAAAAGAGACAAAAAATTGTAGTGTTCCCTTTTCTTTCCTTAAAGTCCCTTTTTTATTATTATTCTTTTTTTTAAAGAAAAAACAAATGTAGCTCAGTTCAGTTCAGTTAGAACATCTTTTTTTTCTATCCACTTAAATATGTATGCATAAGAAAATGGGTTTTGAATTTGAAGGGTCGTCGTCCACTTGAGTTTTTTTTTTGTAAAGACAGACACACACACACAAGGATCCTTCTAAGGAGAAAGTCAACTTTCACTTTGAGAAAAGGGTATCTTGAGTTGACACTTTTTCAAGCCATTTTGTTGACTTTTTTTGAAAAACAATACGTAGGTATATGTGTTGTATTTTACACAGAAAATAGCTTTTTGTTCTAAAAGTTTGCAAAGTTTTTTATACTTTATCAACTACTAAAAAAAGTGATAAATATTTGCATGTAGACCCTACAAAATGAGTATATTGGGGGCTAAGGACACTTTAATTTTTGAAACGTGTACATCACAATTAGGTGTTTAAAAGCTACTATGCCTAATGGATTTCACTTAAAAACTTACGTAACGCAGACTAACAATTATTTATCCACAGTCGAATAAGTATAAACAAACAACATGTTTCATTATGAATTAAATGGAAACTGTTTGTATGGATAGAAGAAGCATCATTAATTTGTTTTTTGTCTTGAAACTTTCCTTTTAACAAATTTAAACAAACATATGTGGGCCCTTGAATTTAAAATTCACAACAATGATGGCATGTAGTATAATATGTTATGGAATAATAATATAATAGGTTTACACTTAAAAATATGCTATGTTTGTTTTGTTAAAAACCGTGAATATTCAAAGCATTTCTCGAAAAAATGGAATGGAAATTGATGTCAATTGAAATTTTGTCGAAGGGATACTTGTACACTATTGGAAACTTAGTGGCTTATTTGAGAAGTGGTAGAAAAAAAGGATTTATTTTTATAGTAATGTCATGGCTCAAAAGAAACAAAGTGGATTTCATGCCATGTATTTTAGGATTTGATGCTTGGTTGATATTTAGGTAGAAAAAAATGGAATAGAAGGACAACGAAACCGTTAATAAATTTAACTGACTTTTGAGCAAAACATGAAAACCTAGGTGCTCGTATAATATCATTTCGTTATTTTCCTCGGATTACCCTATGTTATACCAAACTAAAATACACAAAATATTTCACCAAAAAACATTTTCAATGAAAAAATAATAAATGCAAAAACAAAATATATGATGCACATTTTTATCGGGTCTACAAAAATATTGATACTTCTGTATGTTTCAAGCAAAGATCATAAACTTAAATCAATCAATTCACCAAACTTATTAATCTATGGCTTTATATACGGGAGCTGTATATTGATGATAAGCTAATAATAATAAATGTTTTTAACTAAAACTTTTTTAAAAATCAAAAAAACGTTAAAAACTTTTGCACTAATAAACAAACTGAATTCATAAAATAAAAAACACTGTACAGTATAGATATTATAGTTTTTTATAGTATTATAGTGTGCAAAAAAGCAGAAAATCAAAAAATTGCAATTTCGCCAAAAAATAATAATATTTTTTTGCAACATAAAATGCATAATAAACATAATATGATTATGCTTCTTTAGCGGGGAGTAGGGAAGCGCATGGTATTAATTCATTTTCTCTTGCGTAATTTATTAACCTGAAGCACTCGTTTCGGCAAGTTTCTATCATCCTCCTCAGTAATCTGAGTCTTCTTTAGCGAGGAGTAGGGAAGCGCATGGTATTAATTCATTTTCTCTTGCGTAATTTATTAACCTGAAGCACTCGTTTCGGCAAGTTTCTATCATCCTCCTCAGTAATCTGAGTCTCATACGTTGGGCGATCAAACACAGGTGGGTTATCTGTTATTCATTATTTTATTATTATTTTTATTATTATTTCATCAAAGGGAATGCGAATTATTGGGTCATGTTCATAAATATCCAAATACACTTGAATAATTTTCAGGAATTTATTATTTATTTTTTTCATCAAAAAACAACTTGCCATTAACATCCCGAACTTGGATGACCACAGTGGTTGAGTTTTCATTCTTGTTATCCGACGCAGAGAGTCTAAGCTCATACTGCAGGGAATTTCCATCAATAATGAAAGCAATTTGACAAAAATCACATACAATATAATATTATGCATATTATTATTATTATTTCCTAAATCCACACAAATAAATGTATTTACAACCGCAAAAATGTTCCTATAAGTTAACGTCATCGTGTGTTCTAAAGTAAAGTATATTTACTGTTGAATTTAAAAAAAGGATACTACAAAAAGCCATGTGTTCTCAGAAAAATGGAAACGATTTCATAGTTTTTAATGCATACACAGCCAATATTTATGTATGCATGATGCATGTAGATATCTTTAAGAAAACATTGATCCCGTGGCTTTTGTGCTGATGTTGCATAG
>JAHZNC010002112.1:0-14486 GCA_027744095.1 Zhuqinia jingwanae | reverse complement strand
AATGTAGTATTTTCATTTTGGGCGCCTGCATTGCAGTTTTGTTGTAAAATTCAAATAGATATATCTAATATTGGAAGACCCTCCAAATATATTTGTGTATGCATATTTGTGTATGCTTATATAATTAAAATGAGAATGAGAACAAAACAAACAGTCAACTTTTTTTTAAATAGAATCTAATAAGCATATACCAAAATAATAGCTGCATTGTTTTTAGCTAATCCGATACTTACAAAATTGTGACGTTCAGCAGAGTTTTAAAAATTAATGAGGTCAACAGTGGTTGGATGTGACAAAACTTGAAATGATTGTTGTAATATGCATTCGGAGAGTTGGACTCGCACCCAAAAGACAAATAGTACGACCTCAGCCACAGCACAGTCCTTTTCATCATTAGCACCATTATTTGCTTCTTTTCTGATTGTCTGATGATAAACTTTAAAGCAAATGCTTTCCATTCTCCCTGCCTTACTCTCTCTCCCCTCTCTCTCTCTCTCTCTCTCAAACAACTTGTGCGGATGTCAAAAGTAATTTAAGCTAAGGAGACAAAAACCATTTATCATTGTTGCTTCTATGTACTACACGCACACACACACAGTGGCAGTTTAGTTAGGTAGGTATTATAATAGGATCCCACACCCGCACACAATTCTCTACGCTATTGTGTTACACACTCATATATTTATGTACCTACTTAAGTATTCATATGCGCCACTAGAATTATTGTTGTTTGGGGGGCTTTATATATAGTAACTTTGATTGATCTTAATACAATCGCACATTTAGGTCTGAATATTAATGTGTCTCCATTTAGAGTCGAATGTAAATAATCTTTTTGTCAGTGACACAATTTCAAATGTCGCAACCAGTAACAGAATGAGTGATGCAGAACTTTGCATATTACTCAAACAAATCCTTCTCTACCATACTTTTATGAATGGACCCGTTTTGAAAAAAAAATTAAGTAGATATATAGCAGAAGCATAGCAGCTTCAAAAAAAACATTGTGTCATCTTCAATTCAGGTTCACAGTTGCCATTTGCCAAATTGGTTCCCATTTATAAAATGGCAATTTTATTCTGAGCATCAGGGTGATGATGATGATGATGATGGAGTAATTTCATTTACGTATCAAAATATACATAAGATGCTTTTAGTGATCTGATGGGTATATAAAAAGGTGCATGCACTTGGAGACGCACACTCAACATCACACACGTGCTTTTTTCAAACATCATTTTGATTAAGATCTGGCAGTTGGTGACAACAAACATTGAGATTTTTTTAGCTGAGGAGAATATTAAAAAAACTTGCGTTGAGCTTGAGCACATTTTTACTCAGGTAAAAAAGTCCTCTTATATGCACCCATGTTATTATGCAACCGACGCATGCATTTACATTCCAGAGTCTTTTTTTTGATCATATCCTGTTTAAAATACGATTTGGGTCTTTGGAAGATCTATCAGATTCATGCCAAGCCATGCAGCATATAATATTTTATTTCATTATTGTTTCCATTGTTTCATGTGTTCTTTCATACATTCAGGAAAAAACACGTAAAAAGTTTATTCTGAATGAACACACTTGTTTTATTATATATTTAGCTCAACTTACAGACAAGCTACAAAAAATGCATCCAAAAATATGTGTACCGCAGAAGAGAGCATTGATGAGATGTAGCACTTTAACTTGAGCAGAAGAAGAAGAAGACGAAGAAGAAGAGGAATATAAAAAAACAGAATATTTTTTTTGCAGATTGGAATTCCAAAGGTTGAATGTATCATTGACATAAAACATGTTTCTACCTAGGCTCCACACATAAGCTTTATGTATTTTCTTTTGTATATTACCACTATTTTGTGTAGAGAAATATCATTTTTTTCCCCGAGTTATATTTACTCTATTTTTCCACTACTTACTCATTTTCTTGCCCACCACCACTGACTGACTCCATTCTACTTGTTCTTTTTTATGCAATATCTCTGTTGACTTTTGACTTGAGTAGGATGAAGCTGATGATGATTTTTGTAACATAAGCAAACATTCCAATCCACAACAGGAAGAATGAAAAGTGAACATAAGCGATGGAAGGATGATGGCACGGATAAAAAAAATTAAGAGCAGATAGGTCTTTTCTTTCTCTCTTTTCTTCGTCCTTTTCATCTCCTTCTTGTTTTTACTCTATTTTTCTCACTACTCTTACCTTTTTTTTTGTACTGAAAGCAATACCACACACCGGAGGCCGGAGAGATGTTGTTGAAAAAAATAAAATTATGTCTATTTTACAAACAAACACCAGCATGAATCTTGTTTAGTCTCATGTGAGCACTAAAATGCATACTACTATTTTAAATAAGCGCCGTAAGCAGCAGCAAATATTATAATAGAATCAAAAGGCAGCAGCAGGAGGAGAATTTTTGCTGCTCCACATATTTTTGTAACCTGACTTGACAAGGTAGGTATTTTAAAAATGAAAGAAAAAATTTTGTGAAAAAATATAGAGATGGAGAGTAAAAGAAAAAATAGTATATTTACATGGGTATACCTACTAGTCATTGACATTTTCTCTCAATTTCATCTCATTTCATAATCCCAACTCCAAGATTTCCCTACTATTTCACTTTTAAATGCCATTTTAGTTTTCATTATGCGGCGTCTAATTTTATATTTTTACTCTTGGAATGAATTCCTTTTATTATTATTATTATTATTATTATTTGTGAATACCATCCATCCTAAAAACCAGAAAAAAATGAGAGAAAAGAAGGAAAAAAAGGAGATTTATTCTTAAAACTTACATGGACACTAAAGGCGATAGGTGGCCTGCTGGGAACTAGAAATCCGAAAAGGTGTTAAGTGCCAAGATGGTAGCCAAAAACAATTAATCTTCTTCTCTGGAATCTCTCCTCTTGCTCGTTTATTGTAAACTTGACCAAGTTGAGATCCTTGTTGCGATCCTTTTGTGTTTTTGCAAATTCCTCTGTACTTGTTGTACACCCCCCTGAAAAAAAAATAACAGAAAAAATATTGGGAGTCAAGATGCAGAAAAATATAATGCCTACATACATGTTATCATCATCATCATTATTATTATTATTCTTAGCTCGTAGATATAAAGCGTTAGCGAAGGTAACGAGAAGATTGTTTTCATGAATTTTCATGGAACAAGCAGCAAAGGTATATTTAGTGTGCATGCTATAAAGTTTAATTGTATTCACAGTAATTACTTTTGTTGTTATTATGCAGTTTTCGTTATTACCTGCTCAGTGTGTAAACGTGCAAAAAGTCACATCATAAAAATAAAAGATAAGCATAGCCGGCACTAAGATTTTATTCCTTTGCAATTAATATTCTAGAGAAATAAAATAAGACAATAATAATAAGTTGACTTGCCTATGGCACTATAAACCTGTACTTGTAGCAGTATTATGTATATTTTTTGTGTGTGTTGTGAATATGTTCACAAATGTCTGACATTTATGATTGACAGTCAAAATAAATAATAATCTGTATCCAATATATGAAAATTATACTCTTGATTTTTTTTATGTATGCCAATTCTTTTTTTGTTTATGTGTGTGTGTGTGTGTGTGTGACCTGTGCTAATGTTGAGTATGCACCATGCGTCGTTGTGCTAATAATTATTATGTAGTATAGTAATTATTGTTCAGCAAAAAAAAAAAATTTAACCAACTTTTACTGGATGAGTTGAAGACAGTGTAAGTATATGGTAGGCATCCATTCATACAACTACAATTTAAGTAGGTACATATATGCATGTATATTTATCTACCTTTAATATTTATTTATGGTGGTAGGCACAGGGAAAACCTGGTGTGATGTCTGATTTTTGACTGATTACTGATTAGACACATGTGATGTATTTTTTTGTGAGGTCATCGACAAGTTACGGCTCTAATTATCTCATGATGTCATGCTAATTATGCATAATGAATGCAAACGGCAGTCCCAATGAATCAACATGCAATCATATATATATTTTTTTTTTGTAAACCTAATAATTTTTCTTGCTTGATATTTTTTTATCCTGATTTGTAAGCATAGAAAAATAAATATATCAAAATAATATATGCCTAAATCAACATTGCAAAATACATTTTCTGCGAATGAATAAAAAAAATTTAAAAAAAGTGTTTTGTGTGCTGAATGAAAGTGCGAGAATATTGACGATGTGTATCAGGCAGCTCATAAAAATGCCAAAGGTCATCAGGCAGATGGAAAATTATAATTTCAATATAATAATTATATTATCTAATCAAGATGCCAGTCATCATCATCATCAGCCAGTTTACTTCCCAACTTGGATTGATAGAAAGCGTGTGGACAAAAGAGAGAGAGAGAGAAAAAAAATCTTGCAAAAACTGCTTCTGCTGAACGTTGTGTGTGGTAGAGAGTCCTGATCCAGGATATGTATTTTTTAAAGTACATATGAATAGCAACGCAACGTAGCAAAAAAAAAATAGTTGGGCTTCGTAGGCAATCAGACAAAGTTCTCGAGCAAAATGAACTGCCTACATTACATACGAGTTGCGTTTGTTTATCGTCAAAAGAAATTACTTTTCCGCATGATATTTTATTACCAAGTAAGAAAGTGATGGAAACGCGATAAAATCAGGATAGGTAGATTGAACAAGACACTCCAGTCTGGGTTTAATAACAAAATACACACTTAAAAGTTGCATAATAATAACACTTGTAAATACATGCGAAAAAAAGAAAATGAAACAAGTGTGTGTACGTATTTACATATGGCCACCCCATTGCACATCTTACCATTGCATAAAGTTTAATCAACAAAAAGCCATTTTTACTATTGAGTTCTCAGACATACGGATGACCTTGGAGAACAACAGTAATAACTGCAAAATGGTAAGTAACAACGAAATATGAAGCTTTTAGTGTCGTCCAATTATGCAATTCATTGTCTGTGAGCTTGGTTGCACACACGGTCTCAGAGAACTAACGTCTCTACTCCCTCTCTCCTATATACATGTAATAAAATGCATAAAAGTGTGGTGAAATATAAAAGAAATGAATATATGATCATCAAGATCTGCATTTCGTATAGCAGCCGCACCAGCAACATATTATATAGCACTGTGGAACATGACTTGAGTAGTGTCTTGTATGTCCTGCTAATGCATCCTTTTCTCTCTTATTTTTTTTTGTCAACTGAAGGTTGCACAATGCCCAAAAAAATCTCATAATATTTCCAGACACCAGACAAAACTGCAATAAATCTGAATGCAACTTTTTGGGTGAAATTTGTCAATGACAAGAAGAAGTACGTAGATATTGTACTGCTGTGCTGGTTACAGTAGTAGCACCTATTTTCCTGCAAGTGGAGGAGTACGTGTGTATGTACAACGGATACACAGACAGACAATAGTAATAAAACTGAATCAATTCAATTCTCAGAGGACGCGGACGAGAAGATAAATATACCTACGTAGGTATATATATATATTTTTTTTAATACTTTCCGTTGACTTAATTAGGTACCACAAAAGTTACTTTTTTTCTTATCCTTTTCTTTTTATATTACATCCCCTTTTATGTAAGTCATTCCCGTTGTTGGGGGAAAAAAACTTGTGTAATAAAATTAAGATAACTTTCTAATAAAAACTGGAATAAAATCAAGAACAAAATGTGCTTTAAAAGTACATACGTGATTTTTTGTTTATATCGACAAAAAAACATACGTGAGTCAAAGGAAGCTGTAATGGAGTTTTCCAGAAGTGAATCGAAAACTCATTATCAACTGCAATCAATAAGTTCAATTTTTTATGCTATTATTATTGAAGGAAAGAAATGAACAATAAAAAATGCCAAAAAATATACGTAACAAAAGTAGTAAAAACAAATTGCAATTGTAAAAAAGAGAGAAACCTTTCCAAATGAAAAAGCGTATTATCTAATGAATGATAAAAGTCAATGTAGGTATCCTTAAAAAACAAACCAATTCCCAGAAAAAAAAAGAAATGAGAAAAAAAGAAAGAAAGTGTTGCAGTGTGAGTAATAATCCATATACAAATCAAAGTGTGTGTAGAAAGAGTAGACGTTTGACTTGACATTATCGAAAAGAGAACGGCCGAGATATATTAAAAAAACACATAAAAAATGATTGTGTGCAAAATGAGACGCCTTGATAAAATGATGGATAAAAAATGTAATAATAATAA
The DNA here is from genome assembly GCA_027744095.1 of Zhuqinia jingwanae. Lineage (NCBI taxonomy): Eukaryota > Metazoa > Arthropoda > Collembola > Entomobryomorpha > Paronellidae > Zhuqinia > Zhuqinia jingwanae. The sequence goes on along the minus strand of JAHZNC010002112.1, from coordinate 8,283 downwards.
TATTTCTTGTTTTTTTTGGAGAGATGTTCTCGGGATTTGACCTTTTTTTGTATCGGATTATTAGCCAGGCGTAAATATTTACAAATATTATCTCTATGGCCCATATATAAAAAATAACAAGTAACGTATTTAAATATCAAACAAAAATAATAAAAATGACTCATTTTATGCCTTCTGTTTTTTTGTATTATTTTTTCATCTATCTACCTGTTTCACCCAACTCCATTTTTATTTACCTAATAGGTGCCTTTTATATAGTACACATCCTCATTGAGATTAAGAGGTTGATTATTATAAACATAATCCTAAAAAAAACACTACTGAAGAAGAACAAAAGTGGTTGTTATGTAATATAAAAGTAGCTACTTGATACTTATTGAGGTTTCCTACGATTATTGAAGCTCTTTGTTTTTCCACATAAACATTTATTGTACTACTGCATTTATATGCACAAAAAAATAATCAACTTAAAAAAATTTAACTGTGCTTGTGCTGCTCCTGATAAATGGAATCAAAAGTGGTGGGCTGAAATAAATTTGAAATTCTACCTTCCACCTAATTTAGAAGAAAAAAAAAACAAATTGAGAGAGACCTGCCTGTAAACCCGCAGTATCATCATCATCATCATCCTCCTCAAAAAGAACAACAGTATATCAGTTGTTCTGCAACTAAAGAGAGTTCATGGTTCCTCCTTCCACCTACACTTTTGTTATATATTATTATTACACGATATTATATATGTTATATGCTTTCTTTCAAGTAAACAGGTACGCTTACGGATCTTACCCGACTCGACGGCAAGCCCCTTTTTGAATCGCTCTTTTTTTAATGCATACTAACCGTCAACACTTGACCATTATAATTTATAACAGACAAAGGGATTACATAAGTCATCAACATCTACGACATCATGTACACTAATCTTTGTTCAAATTTTTACCGACATCAACCCACGAGCCCGCATACTATAATATAATGTGCCTACATGTATGGATATAGGTATCTACCTATTTGTATTACAACAAAATGAACAAATTCCTTTTTATGATAATATAACAAAAAAAAATGTTATTGAGTCACCAACCGCAATATGTATAATCTAGGTATTGCCATGTAGAGCAATCTTGTAAACAATAATTATAATTACAAACAATATGCAAAATGCATGTAGATGATTGAATTAAAAAATGTTTGCGTGGGATCTTGTCTCCACTTCTACAAACAGATTATTTCCTGTACTGCATTTGCGTGACATGTCATCCAGTATATAGTCACTATATTACAATATCATGATATGATATGCCTCACTGTACACGTTTGACACACACAAGGAAATATGAATGTTTTTTTCAAAGTCCTCAAGTCATTACATATCATGATCATCATCAGTCACCACCACCACCGTATCGCGAGCTTTCGCCAGTCAATAAACTCACAAAACTTTGAACAAATGTATACGTTATAATTATATCATATTACAAATTGTTATTGTAACAAAAACAACAACAACAGTGTGCATATTATTATTATTATTATTATTATGAGCTTGTCATATCTTAATCTAAATTACCAAATGGAAGTGCTCATACACAAAACATATATTTTTTTTATACCTCTAGAATTATTCCGTTTAAAAAAGTAAGACAAAAAAATAGTACGTTTATCCGTTTGTACGTTTATTGTTATTTGTCGTCCTCCTCATCATACTGTATTACTTTTTTTCTTCAAGTTATAAGGGCGTTGTACGAATTCATTCATACATGGGCACAGCAAAAAAAATAATATTATCAATATCGTTTTGACCGAACCAATGGTCCATGTCAATGAGCTAACACATAACATTATTATGACGATGATGATGATGATGATGGTGTTATAGCGAATTGATAAAAACTACTGACGCCAAAACGTCGTCTTGGGTATATTATATACAAGTATTTTCATCAAAAACTCCAAAACACACACTATATTATATATTTATTATATTATTTACAACAACAGCAGCAGCAGCAGCAGCAAAAAGGAGTGAAACAAAGTCCGCTTTATGTATTAATAATGTACCATCATATTCCTCGAAGCTTCACACAAACTCTCAGATTTATTTTACAAATATATATTTTTTTAAAGTTGCATGTCTGTGTGTATTTGTGTGTGAGTATTTAAAAATGTGAATCGATAACAAGCAGAGCATATGTTTATGCTTATGTCAATCGGACTTTTAAAAAAAATTCGTCATATTTTTGATGACTTCATCGACGGCGTCGTCACTGGATTTCTACAAGCGTTGCTCTTTTCTTGGAATCTAAATAAACAAAAATATATATAATGGGCATGGCATGGGCTCTTACTTGCCGAGATAAAAAAAAATACAGTACTGCTGTTGGGGTATTATTATTGGCGCTGGGTTAGTAATAAGACTCGTCTAGGTGCTAGGAGAGTTCAAATCCTCTGTAAATATTTTGATACACATGCACACGGCTACAAACAAACTGCTGTGGTCTGTGTCTGGGATATTATGCTTTCAGCTCCCTGGTAAAAATAAGTAATGTCTTTATTTTTATGAACAACTACCATTGTGAATTGTTCTGGTACACGTATATTTATGCCAAAAAAAAATTTGCTAGTAAATAATACATGTTTGCAAAATGGATGGAACAGGAAGTGGATACATATTTTATGCTTACATTTATTGCTCTTTTCATTAAGGCCCTACAATATTATCCTTCACAAAAATATTTACTACAAGAGCTAGTTATTATTATCTTATTTTTTAAATATAATTAATAGATTCATATAAATAGATAAATGGAAGCTCATATGTGTAGCGGCTTAATTAAGCTTATTTAATAATTTGTCCTCCAAACTGCGGTTTTATCTAATTAAACAACACGGTTTACACGTTTTACATGCAAAAAAAAATCCAAACAAGCAAGTTTTTTTTTGAAACACACAAGATGCGCACATGAATGAAAGAAGAAGAAGAAACCAGCTTTTACTTTACACATCGGATAAAAAAAACCTATTGTACATTTGCGCTACTTAATTAACCGACATGCATGTACTAGCTTCCGCTGCTGGCCAAGATTTTGATTGTGAGTAAAGAAAAAAGCTTAATTATTGCATGTACATATTATTATTATTATATGAAAACAAATTATTCTTTGGCAGAATGTAGAGAGACAGGTGGTGGCTCAGTAATTTGATGTACACTCACACTCTTTTCAATTCAAATAGGATGTACGTATAATAATAATAATAATAATAATAATATGTGGTTCAATAAGATGATGTAAAAGATTCCTTCTAGTTACTAGTGCGCGTTTTTCTGTCATGGAGGAATAAACACAAGTTTTCAATTAGTTAAATCATGACACTTACACACAAAAAACAGTGGGCTTCCTCTTGCTTTATAGTAAGTTAAGATGCAACAACAACAACAACAACACACGCAAAATGCACGTATTTTAAAAAATACAAACGCATAATATCAGATTTACTCCGGGTGGTGGTGGTGGTTGTTGTTGGTAGTGGTGTGTGAAATGATAAAAAACTAAGATGCGTAAACTTGTGACATATATACATACTCCTATACAAAAAATAATATATATGAATCAAATACTTATATATACGCATTCATAATAATAATACATATATCTTGTTTAAAAGAAGCAGACGGAGAAGAAGAAAAATTAAACTCTAAATCCATGAATTCTCTGCTGCTCAATTAATCTGTCTTGAAATCTACATTTATTTTTCTCACAACAAGCTTTTTGCCACTTAAAAGAAAACAGCGTAATATCACATATCTACTTACTTTTACTAAACACAAGCTTTGCCTGTAATAAAAAACAGAGAGCATTATTTCATCCTCTTCTTCTTACCTTCCAAATGAAATAAACTTTAAAGGCTAAAAAATAAATACACTGCTTGCTTTTTTTACACATGCACATGCACAAAAAATTGCTACACACACACACACAGGCTTAGTTAAGTTAGTTTATGTGTTACCATTTTTCAGGAAAGATTTCTTTTTTTTCTTTCTTTTTTTGCGTGTACAAAAAAATGCAAGTTTCTTGTTACAGCACATTTGACCTTAAACACACACATACATATGTAATAATATGAATGCATAAATTTATACACGTTTACGTGAGAGAAAAAAAAACGTAGAGAAATATCCGCATGCAAGGATGCATGGGGCAATGCATGACTGAAAATGCTAGTCAACTATGTACTATTCCAATTTTGATCCAATCTGATCTCACATCACATATATTTATAACACTTTTATGCAATGCAGCTAAGTTTTATGTGTAAGTTTTAAGTAAGTGTGTTGTATAATAATATGTAGTAGTGTATCTGTATATATATTAAAAAATCCATATGTAATTCTAAAAAGGAAATGCGTGCACTTAAAAAAAGCAGAGTCGGATATTGTCTTCTTCTTGAAACATTTATCACCTTTTTTTTATATCATGCACACAGGTTGGTTGGTTGAGTTGAGTGTGAGCAAAAACGGCGCTATATATTTTTTATATATTTTTTTTTTGTACACAAAGTAACAAATGTGAAGGAAAATGGAGAGCGCCGAGCGTTCTAATTACATGTTTACATAATATGTCATCACATCTCCCAAGTAGGTCTTGTTTGGATTGATGATCCTTTTGTGCAACAGAACATATACAATCTTGTGTATATATATATCGACGTTAGTAGGTATAATATAATACATATGTAGGTATATATACTCAAGAAGAGTTTTTTTTTTGGAAATTAGTAATAATAAAATATTCAGCATATAAACAGCCTTTTTAGCCACACATAAAAAAATCCATGTTACGTTTAATATTAAGTCGATGAGGATGATGTTGTTGTTGTAGTAAATGTTGGGTAATTGCTATTTTATTAATACTACTTGGACTTATGAACCAGGTAATGTTTGGAGCAATGAAAAATAATGGTGTATCATTTGACTCTGTTTAAAAACATTTAAAATTCATTAATCTTTTTCTTGGCGACATCAAGACAGACCATTTCTCTTCTTTTTGTTGAACATCAATTCAAAGTCCAACACATTAGTCTTTTCAGACTAAACAAACAAGAGCGTGGTGATATCATAATTTTTTTATTTCTTCGGGGAAAAACAGAAATCATTGACTGGGCCGCCTCCTCCTTGTTGCGCACTTCATCTTCATTATTATAAATGTAGACAATGGGAAGTCGTAAAAAATAGACTGCAACACGGAGAGCTTTTTACGAGATTTTTTTTTGTATAAACAAACACCGGATTAAGTTTAAATACAAAACAGGAAATATGGACTATTTTTTTGTTGTTTTAAAAATGAATTTGATTAGATGATATGTTTATTCCAATTTGCATACACAATACATAATAATCCAATAAAAATTCTAAAATCCATGTATTTACTACTGAGTAATATTTTAATAAAAACAAACACTCACTTTTAAATAAACAAATTTTGCTTTATTTAGTTTAGAATAATAGGTGTACATACATGCATATAACAAATTTTTTAAACAGATAAATAATTCAAAACTTTTCAACTTGATCCCCGCCTGATGTTCGTTTACCTAAAAAAAAATTTACAATGTAATAATAATATGTGGCGGTAACGACTTTAGTGTAGTCGTATGTGTTTGGCGGTATGTTTTAATCCCTACACATTTCGCAAAGTTTTTGTTACAGTTTCAAGTTTTATTGCCGCAATTTTATTATGCAAATTCTGATATGGTATTTTTTTTGTCGGAGTTGCTGTTTATGATAGAATTTAATTGCAGATCAAGCTGGCCATGACATATATATAATCTTGGTGTTTTGAGTACAGGAAACATTAGGGTACAAGCAATAAGAAGAACAATTTCTATTATTAGGAGTTATATTACACTGCAGTTCCCGCCAAAGTAATAAAATATTCGTTTGCTAATAAAAGTGATTGAAGTTTTTTTTAAAGAAATAAAGAAAAGTGAAAATGTTACTACAATAACGTTGAGAAGGTTCCGTTTCCCGTGTTCAAGTAAAATCGTGATAGATATAAAGTTGTAAAGATTTTGCAGAGCGAGAGAGAGAGAGAGAGATGGACTAGTCATCTGTTTTAGTTGTTTTCAAGGGGAGTCCGGATAAAAGAATCGCCCAATCAATTTTAAACAATTTGTACCGTAATTTATGCAAAGCGTAATAGGTGCAAGTGTAATTTAGAGACACGATAGTAATAATAATAATAAAACTCTGAAAGTTTGTATTTTGAACTTGTTCCCATGAAATAATTTTTAGCATTTTAAAAGGATGAACTAATAATCCATGATGATGATGAAATAAGTATTGATGAATAATGAATTAAATCATTCGTATTTTTTTAAACAATAAAGCTATTTTCATTTTTCATCATCATGGGCACATTTCTTTTGGAGCAAAAAAAATATGATGTCATCCATGAAAAATTGAACAACGCCATATGATATGATTTTTTTGCGTGCTATTATGCAAGAAACGTTGACGATGATGATGCCATATAACAATTTGCTACCCGAGAAGCAGCTCTCATCATCAATTATTTTCCAAATTATAGGTTTCAAATAATTTATCTTAGGCATTGATGGAGAATCACTTAAGAAGATATTTTGCATATGATCGGCATTCCCTAACCATGAACACTATAATACTGGCGACGGCGACACTACATCATATTAATAGGTATATAAAAACAAAAACGGATCTGAGACAATATATAATGGTGTTGAATTAATTGCATAATTGAATTGACGCCATCATTACAAAAAATAATATTCTGCTGCTGCAGACAGATCATTATAACATATTTTATAAATTGCTCGTATTAATTTAATAGTTTTGAAGATAATATTATATAGAGAAAGTGGTAGCGGAATGTGAGCAAATTGCTATGTTCGTAATATCATGTTTTGATCATGTTACCTAACAAGGAATGTGTTTGACGGTGGTGGTGTAATGTGAGGATAAGAGATTGGTTAATTTGCACTAGAACATACCCAAGAAAATGTCAAGCGGCTTTTTTAGAATGTGCTACTTTGCCCATTATGATAATGGTGGTGGTGATGATGACGATGATGATGATGAGGATATATAGTACAGGATGAATCACAGGACGACATACATTACTGGGTCAAATTACATCATTTCCATGATTTTTTTTCAACCTTTCATCACCTTCTTGCTTGTTGAATGACGTGATATATAATAGTATATGCCCACATATATGTATGTATGTGTGTAGTGAGTAGAAAAGTGAGTAATTACAAAAGTATGTATGTAGGTATACAATCTTTGATAGGTATGCATTTAAGATGAGAAAATCCAAAAAAAATATATCCTTTTATAATGACAATGTATGTCAAGTACAAGTAGAGAAGAAAAAAAGTGACGGAGCTTTGCAGTATGATGAAGTGAGTATGTGTTAGATATATACAGTGCATTGTCCCCAGTTTTCATTTAATCCATAAAAAACGACATGCATTTCCCTTTGCTCACCCTTGAAAGCAGCATTACTCCACGGACTCCATCAGTCCATCCAGCCTGCCAATATCATCATCATCATGATGATCATCATCATGGTCACGCTATGGTAAAATAAAGGGCGTGTAGTGCATTCCTTATAACTTTGCCTGCTGTGGAGATAAAAGTGTTGCACTAATAAAATTGTTGCTCAGAACAAGTCTTTAGGAACACATAAAATCCAGCAGAGAGGGTATTAAAACGTATCCTTGAAGGCTGCTGATATGTGATGTACATTATTACATAACGAATATATGTATGTACCTATTTCAAAGACACTCACTGATTCTGATTGTGTGGCGCATATCACTCATGTAAGACATAACGCAATCAGAGGCCCGGGTATAAAAAAAAGTATACAAGAAAAAAAAATTGTCACCATATTTTGGCTTTTGTGCTGGTGTGGCAGCTGTCGCCTTGAAGTATTTTTTTTACTTCTACTCTGCTGGAGAATGTATTGTAAATAGTAATATCATCATCAACCGTGCAATGCAATGCTTCAAAATTGAATGAAAACTCAAACATTAATTCTAAGGTTGCAAGGAAGTAGGTATCACATACATATTGCAGTGACAATAATGAATACAAATTACGACTTGTCAAATTATAGTTCAGTTACTACCGAGTTTAGGCCTAAGGCCTTTATTGTTAGGCAGCCCGGTCTGAGGCCACTATTGTCAGGCCATCATGGCTTAAGGCTTCCTATGCATTAGGCCACCTGTACTTAAGGCTTC
>JAHZNC010002111.1:0-15700 GCA_027744095.1 Zhuqinia jingwanae | reverse complement strand
CGGTAAGTATGATAAATTAATCCGTATTATAAAAGATATAATTGGAAAGTGGTCAAATAGTCAAGTGTAAATTATTAACAGAGTCTTTTTAGAACATGTCAAATTAATTTCTGGGGGCTCGGCTGCTAGCATGGTTTTCATTGGAGATTTGGATAAAGGTGCATTTATTGATTAGACGAAATAATTCCTCTTCTCAAATTAACCTTTTGTTTTTCAGTAACAGAAACAGATTTTAGATGTTTAATGCATTTGCAGTAAACTTACCTAGCACTGATTTTATAGAGCGAAACTGCAAGATGCTGAGATTTGCTGGAAAAAGAATCACTTTTTGAAAAGGACAGAATTGTCCAGGTCAACAGGTTGCACTTTTGAGCTTTACACGAACACTTCACTCAAAGCATAATTCCACTTCAATGTTTATATGTATGATTAAAGGAACCAAGAATTTCAAAGCATGTGATGTAGGTACTAGTCAATGCAAGCAATACTAAATGGAAACACATACTAAAATACAAACATACTACATGCTAAGTACTATATCGTAGTGTAAAGTTTACAGTGTAAACCCAAAGACAAAGCGATGGAATACCGGTATAAAATATACAGACAACAGAGACTTTTTGCCGAATTGGTTTTACTGTTTTACATTAGATGTGTCCGTAAATGGGGTAAATGTGGAATGGAAGATGAGTGGTCTTCTATCCCATCATGATTTGGATGTTCAGTGTAGCATGGTGTCTGAGTGGCATCATGGAGTAGTTAGTTATGTCTAGTCTAGTAAAGTCCTTATGTAGCTTTAAGTGTGCAAGGAAAATACAGCTAATATCTACGCATTTTTTCTCATATCATGGAATCAAAAACAAAATTAAAAACATTCGCAGTGGTCGCACATAACTTTGCATATGAACACGAATATATGCGTATGATTTCACTTTTACTTTTTACTCATAAACATGATCTATTTTTGGAATTTCGAAAACATAACCTGGAATCATACATGATAATAGAAGTACCTTTTGACGTTTTAAATTAAATATCCCCAGTAGAAGTAGTCGCACTTTAAAAATCTTGATTTTTCTCGTAACATATCATTCTTATTTACTCTACTACTGTCCTGTATGCATGGCTGAGGGTACGATACGATACAATAGCTCAAAGAGAACTAACAAAGAAAAAGATACCAATTAAGTGACGCAATAAGCCTGTTATTGAACCACGTGAGGAAAAAATATTTTACGCAATAGGATTAAGTTGTTTCTTATACAATCCCCATGCTCTTCTTTTTGCGGTCTGTTTTCTGTTCTGGGTTCATATTTTTATCATGTTATCCAATTTCTTCCTTCACAATCTTCACATCATTATCAAGCATTCATCTATGTATTTTTTATTACTTACTGAAAATTCACTTTGGGATGGTATATGAAATTAGCCTGTGTGCCTGTTTATCTATGTTATTCTACTTTATTGCATGAACTTACTCAAGACATTTCCTTTTTCCTTCAAGCTAAATGTATACAACTCTGTTTTTTATACTAGAATCATTTTGATTACTACTGTAATTTTATATGAAGTGAAATAGCATACATAGCAAAGTAGTATCTTTTGACACTGCTAAAGATCACTCTGAGCAAAAACGGCAAGTACACAGCTTCTCCAGAGGGTTCTCCATATTCAACATTACATAATCGAAATGACGCATGTGCTTCATCAAGGGTATGTGCCGAGGCGAAGCTCTATATAATATGTACAATCTTGTCTTATAGTTGAAGTTGTAACTCTACTTGATTTAATTACATTTGTACAGCTAATGGTTGACGCATCCTTGCTGACTGCCAGCGCGTATAACATTAAAGAAAATACTATTGCTAGCACATCATAACAGAGTTTTAGACACGTATATTTTTTATCATAACTTGAAGATGATAAGGCATTTTCCAGTCTCCATCTTTAGTCGATATTACGGCTTTCTGACATGATCTGATATCTGATACACAATACATATGTCGTCTCACATTTATTTATCCCTATCATTATCCATCATAAATGTATAAATGTATATATATCAAATCACGCCGATTTTGGAGGCGAGGCTCCTTGGTTCATAGTAATGTGTACAAGGACGAAATAGAAATCTTCTCTGGTTTTGTGTAAAGCAAAAGTCATTAAACCTGTCTTGCTTTACTATTTCACGTTTCATTCTTTTCTCAGACAATTAGCTATTGACACGTTATATTGCTGTCAGTAAATTGTAAGTTGGGTTGAAAAGCTTCAGTTTAAAAATATAGTCTTTGGTAATATGCTTTCGTTGTAAAAAAAATGGTAAACTAATTATTCCAACATTTTTTACACAGGTTTCATCTACGAACGGAATAATTTTGAGAAATCTCAACAAAATGGCAGCGCAGTGGACAGGACAGGAACCCCTTGCTCAAGATGACCCAGAAATATACGAATTGGTCAAGGCGGAGAAAATTAGGCAACGTAGCGGCCTTGAGTTAATTGCCTCCGAGGTGAACTTTAATTTAATTGTTGTATTCTAATTGTGTATATATCTTTTGAACAAGTTAATTTTAGATTTATGCGTGCAAATTTGTAAGTTTCAAATTTACTATTGTTGCGTGAAATTAATTAAATTGTACAAATAGTTTGTGTATTTTATATATAAATATAAAACTGAAATCAACTTAAATTCTCTTGTACTTCTTTAGTTTAACTCATGGCTTCATGACTGACACTAAGAGAATCTCGGCAACTTCAGTTTACTTTGAATCCATGCCATACAGGCTAAGCCTCGAGACCGGTTAGCTGGCTACTATTCCGTGATTTTTGTGAAACTATTAAATGATCCATTACCTTAATTCAACTATATTCACCCATTTTTACAGGAACCATTGATTACGATCGGTTGCAGCAGAATGCTAAGCTCTTCCGTCCAAAAGTTATCATTGCAGGAACCTCTGCTTATTCCAGACTATTAGATTATCCTCGATTCCGTCAGATTTGCGATGAAAACAATACAATTCTTCTTGCTGACATGGCTCATATTTCAGGTGATTATACACTTTATTGATGAGATACAGAAAGAAGGTAGAGAAATTTCTAAGTTCATGGTATATAATTTAAATTTTCAGGCTTGGTGGCCGCCAAAGTAATTCCGTCACCATTTGAATATGCCGACATTGTAACAACAACGACTCACAAAACATTGAGAGGAACTCGAGCTGGTATGATCTTTTATAGAAAGGGAGTAAGGAAGTGCCCAAAGACTGGAAAAGACATTCCATACGATTTGGAGAGCAAAATCAATCAAGCCGTCTTTCCATCCCTTCAAGGAGGCCCTCATAACCATGCAATTGCTGGAGTTGCGGTAGCCCTTCGCCAGGTATTCATAATATTAAAACGGAAATAGAAATACATAATGTGCATATGCTACAAAAGAAATGTACTGGAAATCATTTACGAATTTCTCTTATTCTCTTTTATAATAGGCAACTCAACCCCATTTCCGGCTTTATCAAGAACAAGTTTTGAAGAATGCCAAAACAATGGCCAGCAGATTATTTAGAGCTCGGTTATCAAGTTGTATCTGGAGGTACTGATAATCACTTGCTTCTGGTAGACCTGAGACCAAAGAAACTTGACGGAGCACGTGTTGAAACAGTTTGCGATAAAGTCAATATCACCGCCAACAAAAACACGGTTCCTGGAGATAAGAGTGCCTTATCACCAAGCGGCCTTCGTTTAGGTAATTTTTAAAATATATACCGTGCACCCTATCATGTGTATTATACTAATTTCAACTATTGCAATTTACTTTAAATTCAATTTAAGTTCATATTAATCTTTATCTGCACCTACAGGTGCACCAGCCTTAACTTCCCGTGGATTTGACGAGTATCATGTATATTATACTAATTTCAACTATTGCAATTTACTTTAAATTCAATTTAAGTTCATATTAATCTTTATCTGCACCTACAGGTGCACCAGCCTTAACTTCCCGTGGATTTGACGAGAATGACTTTATAACGGTGATCAATCTTATTGATGAAGCTGTCGTGATCGCTGCTGACGTCAAGTCCAAGACACAGAAGCTCAAAGATTTCAAAGAGTTTTTGACTCAAGATAAGGACACTGTTCAAAAACTTGCCGATCTTCGTGATAAAGTTGAAACTTTTGCACGAAAATTCCCTATGCCAGGTTACGATGAAGTCTAATATCTTTGTGTCAAACAAAGAGTTGTTTTTTTGTACTGTAGAAAAGTTGATTTTTGTCTATGCGAATCGCAGAAAGTATAAATAAAAACTACATATCCTTCCAAAACAATATGGTTATTATGTAACGTACAAATATAGTACAGTAATTTTTATTGATTTTTTTTATCGTGTTTAGATTAGTGACGAGTACAAATCACATAAAAATAATAAAGCTTTCTATCGGCAAAATACACATTATCTAATTATTACCTAATCTACCGATTTGCGCGGACATCAGTATTAGACTGGTAGCTGGTTTTGGTTAGATTATCATGCAATGATGCATGTTAAATGAAGGATTAATAATGTCACAAAAACATCATACGACATGCTTATTATTATTAGAAATTATTTTTTGACATTTAAATGATTACTCGGAAAAAATTAAAACTCTTTTCTTTTAAAGTCAGCCCTTTTCTTTTTAAATCCACCAGAATCTTTATTAATATTCTTCTGTCTCCGAGCATATAACACGTCTTTATCCTGTCCTTGACCTTTGGATTTTCCTGTTATCAATCAATCAATGATAAACAATATTATCTCAACTGAAACATCTGCACAACCTATTTACTTATTGAGCATCATGAAAATAGATTATCAATAGCCCACTTACCAACCACATCGTTATTGGAAGGTGGCGGACCACGCCTATGGTGGTTGTTATACTGCATTTTATCTTCACGTCTTCTTTCCATGCGTGCACGTACGATAGCCGGATCCTCATATAAGTCTAATTTCTTTCCGTCCTTTGGATCTTCTTCCTCATCATCCTCGTCGTCTGCATCTCCAGCAGCTTGCATTTTTTGGTTGAGCGGCTTACATTCCACGTTATCTGGTTCAGTCATACCAACGCTAAGTTCGTCGTAAGTATCGTCGTACTCATCTTCGTACTCCAATGAGTCTCTAAAACTTGGAAGGAGACTTTCATCTATATAATGCCCTTGTTTTGCATGATCGTCCAAATCCAATGTGTTTATTCGGACGGACTTTTTGCCCTTGGATGGATTGTTGTCCTTAATTGGAACAGGTTCTTGTTGCATTATTGTTATTAAGTCTTTAATTTTCGGCTTGAGGTCTACCATTTCATCTGCATGATAGCTTTGACCTTTGTCATCAAATCCATGGCTCCTATTTAGAATAAATTGCTTGAATATTAAAGAATCAATCTCGTGTTTATGCACTAGTGGACATGAACTTTCAAATTTTTAATCACATTACCGCTTGCCGGGGAAAAACTTTTCAGCGTCTGTATCAGCGTCCTTGATAACCAACTTGGAAGCCATTTTTTCCAATTCAGCAGAATCATGGAAATTTGCTGGGCCATATGTAGGTTGGAGATAGCTTTCATTTTTATATTTCTCCAGCCTACTTGGCACACTACCTTCCAAAAGGGCATTTATAGCTACTTCAGCTTGGTATCCGTAATGTTTCAGTACAACCTTTTGATGACAACATGAGTAAATATGGTGCTATTGTATTTAACTTCAAACCGAAAACATTGATTTATAAACTTGACAAAAAATATATTGGTAAAAATTACCTCAACATACGAATCGGGTAATTCAGGTAAAATATCCTTTACTTGAGTAACCAGCGACGTTAGTTCCGAACCTGTAACATCCAAAGAACAGGCACCCAACAATTGACGATCAAAGTTGGGGTCATACAATGGATCTACAACAATTTTCTCCACTGAGTAATCCTCCCCACACGCATGGAAGCACGAAGATATTGCATTGGCTATATAATCTATTCTCGTTTCATCACTATGAAAAGTAACAATTACAAAGATACATACATATTATGCATTACATTACACTGCTCAATAATAGTACATTGTTATGTATTTTATGGTTATGAAAATTACTCACATAAAAACACCCCTCGATAACATTGAATTGACGTCTTGCTTGAATGGATAAGTTTTTTCGTAATCGCGAATAAATGTTTTCTCATCCAGACAATTCGTTAAAACTTCAAAATATTCATCGATTCTTTGATCATTTGAAGAGGTGACTTCCATAATAGTTGGATTCGCTAGTCCGACACGAAACAGGCGTATAAGTAGTATTCTAAGTAGCATGACACGATCTTCCAAGCCTGGCAAATGTGAACTGACTTGATTCCATAATTTGCAACTGTTTGGCTCATACGTAACGGCTAACCTATAACGCAAAAAATCAATAATAGATTTGTCAAAACAAAAATAATTCCAAGCCATGTTCTCGAATATCGTAGAAAATGAGCAAATAATCGATTTAATATAACGATGATTGATTATTTATGAGTGAATAAAATACACTTGAAAACATATATGCATATAAGCTATTCATTTGTAGAAAGAAATTAATGTCTTACTTCATGAGTGCATTTGGAAATTTCATAATAAGTTCCGCAACGGGTGTGTAGACCTTAGCAAACTTGTACAGTCCGCAAGTTGTGCTCATGAAAAATGACAAGATTTCTTCATAAACGTCTAAACTCCATTCATGAGTTGCAGAAGATTCCCGAATCCGCTTTTGCAATTCTTCAGTCATTTCTTCTGATTTTGAAAGGAGTACCGGTATTAAATTACGAAAACAGGCTGTTAACTTGGGACAATTTTTCATGACATTTTCAATCATTTTTGGCAATACTGTGTTGTTTTCCGAATCGTATAGGCAGCATAAAGTTTGAAGTTTGAGGACATCAATTATTTGGTGATCGGTCAGAAGGGAAGCCCAAGTAATTGGAGTTATGTAGTCATGCTATAATATAAACAAAAATAGTTTTTAACTGAACCAGGGAGAATTATGAATCAGGGGAGAAATCTTACAACGTAAAACATTCAAAGATTTTTAGTGTGAAAGGAATATTATATAATATCATCATTTACCTTACTTTCTTTGTAGGTACATAATCTCATAAACACTCTAAATACAAGGGAATAAATTTCTTGATACTTTGGACCAATAACTTCGTGGTCCAAGTAAACTTGAAACTCTTTATCAAACCATTGAGGTGCACGAAGGAGGAATGACTGCAACACGACCTGAGGAACCTCTGGAGAGTATAATATAACAGACCAGAATTGATGATGTGGCACCGTTAATAACCATTTCAGATCTTTCGAGTACATTTCCATGTAATCAAGCCAGGTTAGAAGAGAGGCTTCATCCTCCAGTAGAGTTTTACAGGACGGAAGATAAAATTCAATGTAATTCATTGAAGGGGCCCATCTTTTATCCTGAGCCAAACATACAATTAACACAATTATTGCTGTGAAGTTTTTGTTTGCTTAATTTTGTGCCTAATAGCTAATTACAGCAGTACTTAATAATAGAACTCATTCATTAAATTTACCAGTGCAGGTACTTGTTTAGTACAACCATCTGAATCCCTAACTTCAATCATACGTGCTTCTAGAGGTGTAAAGCCATTTTCTCCGTCAATACTCTTGTGATCTGCATTCGTTGGTTGACTTCTCAAATCTCTATTAGAATTTGACCCCATGGAATTGGAAGCCTTCTTTCTATTGCTGGGTCCTCCAGAACGTGAACTCATTTTTTCCCAAAAGAAATACTTGTGGCAGTTAGTAAATAGTACAGTTCAAAAAGTCTACTACAACATTCAAAATTTTCAAGCGAAAAGACAATCCACTCCTTATTGTGTTCACTGACGCTTTATTGCCCCTTGACACACACGATTCAGTTCTTCCAGATAGCAAACAACACTCAAATTAATTTAAAATGACAATCTAATTTATTATACGTATTTAGGTAGGTTCCTAGACCGGAATAGCATCCACAGATGTCTGACCAACAGCACAAACAGATGATTGCTATATGTCAACAAGCAATCTGGACATATTGATGCGAGGACAGGCTGTGATTTTTTAAATAAAAAATCTAACTATTTCTACAATTTTATCAAATAACAATACCCAAGTGATGTTATCGGCCACTTATCCTAAAGCTCCTCTAATTTTATAAGTAGTCAGTCATATATTAATTTAACAATGACAAGTTGCCGGATAAGCTGTAAACGCAATCAATTTACCATGATAATGATGATGATATCATCGACATTTCTCAATCCCAATTCAAATGCACACCAGCTTCGTGCTCAAAATGGTCATGCACTTTGTATGCACCAATGATACTTGGATTCATGCAAACATAAACAAAGTATGACCATCAAAGCAGAAGGCATTTAAAAACATAGCCTTTTTTTAAATTGCCACAAATAATTATTGCATCTAGGTGCAGTATATTTTATGCATACCTTATAGTTTTATACAAGTCCTTTAACTTTTAGCTAATTAATTTAATGTATAAATAGTTATGTAATATGCACTAGTGTATATTTATGATATTTTAGGTATGCGATGATGGTGTGCAAGAAAATTTGGAATGCAGGTAAAATATGTAAGATAGTAATTGCAAGTGCTTTTAATATACTTTGAAGAAACTTTGATTTATTTACATGTTTCACAAGAAATGATCTCTTTTATCACAACACATTTGTCCATCACTTTTGTTGTTTGTCTATTTTTACATTAAATTGATCATTGCATCAACGCAATTGAAAGAAGGAATGACGCAGTAATATAAAAGTAATGGATTTAGTATGTTTATGTGGCATTTAAAAAGCTTTAAAAGCTACAAGGAAAATTTAATTCTGAAAATTTGATTTTAGTCATAATTTGTGTTCCGTGTGTGGGTCGTCGTGGGTGGAGGTCAAACTTTTTGTTTTGTAACAATGACTTTGAGGAGAATATCTTCGTTTTTCCATACATATATATATATCTAATATCCAGCAATCAGCACTAGTGCTAGTTTCCTTTTGATTTCCTTTTGCCTTAAAGTCTTTGATTGACTCTTTTTTTGTTAAGTTCGTATTGTAAAATTGTAATGCTTTATCCCTTTTATGTGTAGTGCACTTGAATGTAGTAAAGTGTCCGGGTGGTACACAAGGTTAAATTTTACATGTCTAACACTAAACCCTTTTGTAGAAGATGAGAACCATTAGTAAAGGATCCTTTGAGAGGAATTAACCCATTTTCATTCCTCCGCATTGCATTTCGTAAACATCCGTAAAGCAAGGCAGTAGCCTTGTAAGTAGGTACACATTTTTACACATGACACAAACATGCAACCTACATAATATGTAAACAATTTCAATTTCTAGTCAAAATCTAAGAATATATTGTGTTTGTAAAACCTTAAAATTAAAATAAGCTTATAATATGTCGACACACATTATAAGCTGTATGTATATGTAATGTATGCAGATATAATCGTGACCAGTTTGTCATTTGCAGATTTATATTTTAATATATATTTTTTTTAAACATCTTTTTGAAAACGTAGATGACTCACCACCACCTTGACAGTATGCAGTAGAGGAGGATTATAAATCGTTGTTATTATGCATGACAAATTTATTTTTAAAAACCATTTTACGTCTGACAGATGAACGCTGTTTGCCTGACACCAGCCCACTTGTTTGCAATAAAAATCATATTATGATAGATGATTTATTTACTATGGCTAATTGTCCGAGTAAAGTGAAGACTGCCTTAGTATGTTAGGAATATTTCAAAATGAATCATGGTTATAGTATAGCAATCTCAAGAAGATCAATATGCACACCAAAATATTGTAGCTGAAGTTCAACATCCAGATGTCAACATATAAACAATAAAGCTTAGAATTAATCCATAAACTTTTTCGCGTTTGTCTATGCACTCATTTTCTTTGGTGAAATGAAAATTTGTATATTTTGGCGGAGCCTTCAATTAAATAAGTGCCTAATTAAAAAGCAATAGATTATATCATGTTCAACTCATACTAATATGCTTTTATTTCATCTTTAAATGGAATGCATATATATGTACTCAGAATACTCACATGTGGCGACTTATTGTGTACTAAATTCTCAATACTTATTCTCTCTGTGTACGATCATTATTTATAAAGAGCAGAAAATAAATAAACATCAAACTACTCTGTTCATTCATACTGATAGCAGAGTCGAATTGTCGTGCGACTTTGACCCAAGATGTAAAAGACCAGTATTCAAAATCCAATGAAAACACACACACAAACAACAGCGCAGATACTTTTAAAACATAACAATTTTTCTTCAAACAAACATCATCAAACTAATAATAATAAAAGACCCACACCCTTGCTTGCCTGCTTGTGCTTTGATTCTGAGTTTTCAAAAGCCAGAAGTCAGTCGTTACTTGCCTTTTCAAGTATTTTTTCAGCATGTCATCTCACAACATTTGTTTTTGGAGTCGGCGCTACATAAACATAATTTCAAACGTAATGTTTTCATCTAGTTTTCTCGCACAACACAAATTCAATTTCATTATCCCACTACTCCTACATGAAAGCTTGAAACACTACTAAATATAATACAACTTGCTAGGCTGGACCACTCTGTGTGTAGCCTTTGAATGTAGAAAAAGGCCTTTTCTCATATTATTATATATCTCAGTGTAAACACTTTGATGATATTGAGCATAAGACCCATTTTGGGTTTGGATCTTATACGACTTTTGTTGTATTATATATGTTATACAATTATATGACCGCATATCTCAAACCCATGCAGGGTTTTCTGTTTGAGCCAAAAATAATTCCAGAAAAAGAAGACCTCTTCAAAGATCTCTCATCTCTCTATACCATCAAGCCACCACCACCCCAACACTCGCATTCATCTATCTTCATTTCACTTGAGACGAGAGTGAACGGTGAAGCATGTAGTACAAGTAGACAACATATCGTAACAGTAACCCATTCCATTCCGTTCCCGTATATTTAAATGTAATGTTACTTTTTCATTTCGAGTGCCAACAACTTTACTTCACTTAAGACTATGAAAATTATTATACAACTGCTCTTACAACACACAACAAAATGCATGTATATATTTACAAAGTTACATTTTATAATAGTAGCTAGCACTAAACGCATATTATATGTAATCATATGAAAACGTATTCAATTACAACCCGACTACAAATCCAAATTCAAGCCAATTTTAAAATCTCTCTTCATTTCATGCTACATACAAATCTTTGCCATATATCCCAAAACTTCAATAAACTTTCATGTTATTATTGTAGACTCAGTGATGCAACGTAGTAGTAATAATAACTCATATTAAGAAGTGATTTACTACTTCACCCAGTAAAAGTACATATAAATGCACACACACATAAATTATAAGTATACCCAACCAACGTGTTGTAAATAGGAAATCCCCTGTTGCTTTTAAGAAGAGAAGATTGGATTCATGTGTTTTTGTTTGTATTGGAATGCTAATCATATGCGTTCTCATTAATGCCGGTCCTTACTTCACTTTGATCCGTTTCATAGTTCAGTGAGGAAATGTTTTTCTGTATCATGAAAATCTCTTCCCAGATTAGATATTCAGTTTCCCATGCAGCTACAAACATAGTATATACTCATCTGTCTGTATCATCTTCAAACTTTGTATTATTTGATGTGATAAAGCGAGCTTTGTTGATTTCATCGCAAAAGCCCTGCAGACAAATCAAGTGTGGTGATCTAGAAGAGGTGTAATAATATAACGGCCGTGAAAGGGGTAAGATGTTGATCTGTTGATATCGAATTAACTGAAAAAACCAACACGAGTGTAAAAAAAAAATTCTCACGAAACTGCATCATTTCACCATCGTATCAATAACATTCAGTATTAGCGTATTGCGCTGATCAAACCATAAAACTTCAGAGAGAAGGAAAACCTTTTACCAAAATCCTCCTATTAACAATGTACACGTAAAAGCGTAAAAGTTTTTGGAAGCAAACTTCCTTGTGCAGCGTAATTTTACAAGTTTTGTCTGTCATTAAAAATATAATTTTTGGTGTGTAAAATGAGTGATTCATCTTCTGAAAGTTTTAGTGAGGCGAACGAGCTTGGGGCAAACTGTACAAAAAATAAGGACTCAACCGCTCGTGAAGTGTTAAAATCGACTGCCAATGACAAGGATAGCAATAGTGAAGAGGACATTGGCAGCAATAGTTTGTCCTCTAAATTAAATCGTGGTCCACCTCCACCGGTGCCGTCAAAACCTCCGAGGATTTATGCCTTGGCCAAAGGTGTCCGTTCACAATCCGGGACCCCAACAAGCAGCAAAAATAGTAATTCGGAGGAAGATTCTTCTGAGCAAAGCTATAAAAGTGTTGCTTCCAGTAAAAGTATTCCGTGCGGCGACAACAATGCACTCGAGTCCCCCAATGTTGTGCATGAATTTGAAGGCGACGAAGAAGATGGGAACAAAAAAGACATTTCTTTAAATGAGAAACAGAGCTCAAGGCCACAACAAGTTGAAAACAATGCAGAATCAGATATAATTGTGGCAAAGGTGGAACAAAGGAGCCCTGTCCATGATATTCCAAAGACAAATTATGAGCCTGGACAAGAAAATGAAAGTCCTACAGACAAGGAGCAGAGCAGCAGCACATACAAAATGAAAAATGTTGAAATCGTCATAAGTGATGCGGAGCATCCTGAATTGGAAGAGGATGTAGAACGAGACGAAATAATGATGATAGCTGACGATAGCATGATCCCCTTAATAATTAACGACATATTACCAATTCGAAGTAGGAATAATTCTCCCAACGTGGCGAGCAAGAAACAAGTTGGAGTAAATATGCTTGAAGAAGGCAATGAAGATGAAACATGCATAACAGGTTGTTCCTCTTGGGACATGGATGACGACGACGATGGAACAGATTGTAGCAGCAGCTGTGGCATGGATCGCCCTCCTTTTGGTGTAGTGAACGGTTTGCATGACGGCATTTGTGGAGCAAGAGGGGTAGACCCATTAACTCCAACATCTAGAAGGAAGGCGACAGTTGGCTGTAGCATGGCCTCAGCAAAGTCTGACAGTCAAATTAGAGATCAAATTGTTGTGGTAAAACTTGCAGCGAAAGTTGTTCAGTGCCCGTCGGCATCACCAAACTCCACCATGTCCGTATCTCCTCGACCACCACCACCACCAATCCCATCGTATCCCGACTCCTCTACAGCAACAGACAGCTCCTCTGCTTCCAATGCACATGAAAAAGCAATAAATTCAAGAGGAATTCACGACAACAGTAGCTTCTGTTATAATAATGATGACGATGATCCAGGAAAAGATGGAAACGAGCCAGGAATGGAGGAAAGCTCTACTTCTGAGCTCTATCAAAACATAGTTGTTGCACATGGGCTAATGATAGAAAGGGAAATGGGAAAAGATAATATGGAAGTATTGGTACAGAAAGTGGTAAATCGGCAACATCATATGGAAAATAAGAGTAAAAATCGTCGTTCTCAAAAGTTCTCTTTGCCAGCCAGACCATTGACAGAAGGCAAGGGTGAAAATGACCTTTCAGAAGACGAGGAGGAAGATAATGATGCGCATTGTTACCAAAATATAATAGTAAAGAAAGGTAAATTCTCTGTTGCCACCAAGAAAAGTAATACAAAGTCGAGCTGTGATCCGTCTGTGCAAAGTGTTCCCTTTGCTGACCACTTTAACAGAGTCACCGGAAAGTATAATTGCGAAAGCAAACAAGGTTACTCTGCAAAAATCATGGAACTGGACTCCACAAGTTCCGAAACACCAGTGCCAGTTGTCCACGCGGTCATCAACTTGCCTCCAAGAAAGGTTAGCATGATTAAAGAAAGGAGACGAACAAGGATGGAAAATTTATCGTACCAAAGGGCATCCAGGATAAGTCAAATGATGCTGGCGGAATTCAAGGCGGGAGGAAACGACCGGCCCAGCTCTGTTTCCTTAATGAGAGATGGAAAGGTGATGTCAGTTACTTCAAATAATTGTACAGATTTAACAAATGGTGATGGGACGGCTGCAGAGCCAGGTTCAATAATTGGGAAAGTAAAAATTGGATTTGGTTTGAACAAGGCTAAAACAAGCCTACAAAAGTCCAAGACGGCAGTAACTACTCAAGTGGAGAAAGCAAGGAGAAAAATGGGCTCATGGTATCAAAGAAGAGTGAAAACACCAGTGGAACAAATTGGGGCAGAATTGGGAATGTCCAGATCAAGTAGCAGACAAGCTGGAGAAAGTCGAGTGGTAGGTGCAGCATCAATGGAAAGTATTGCTGGAAGCTCTGAGTGTGGTGGTGGTGGTGGTGCAGCTTCATCGTCATCAAAGTCCCAACAACAATCCAGGCGATCGTCCACACCAGCGGACTTTCTTGATTTAGAGGAACAACTTAATCAGCATGGAGAAGAAGATGAAATAGATGGGCCAGCATATAGTAATGTGGCTTACGGCCGAAAATGTCAGTCGGCAGATCTGGAAAGCAGAGATGATGATGTATTCGAGAAAGAGGAAAGTGAGGATGAGAACAGCTTCAAAACTAAGGTAAAAATTATTATCACCTTTTATTTGCTTGCTTTTATGTGGTGCATAGAAAACAATACGGCGAATATTACTACCTAATTATTGTACGTTGACATAAAATCTCATAATAATAATAGCATGCCAAATTCTAACTTCTGCGTTGACTGGGTCCTTCATAGTTCCAATTATTGAGCAATAATGTGTAATCATAATAAGTGCAACAATCACTTTACCTTAAAGACATACATACCTACGTACAAAGTGTGCTTTATACACAGCCAAAGATATATTGCTTCTGGCCCAGCAGTTCTGGGAATGTGGGAACAAGGTAAGGAAACTCTTTTTCAAGGGTATGGTCATTTAGTGTATCTTGGGATCCCTGCAGCGTTTATTTTAAAGGGACGCACGCACGGAAACGCAATGCCAATCCTTCATTTACATGAATTTCATTATGTCATTATTATTATTATTACAATCAACATATTGTACCACACGCAAGTCAGGTTTAATGCAAAATGAGACCATTAGTTTGCGTCGTTTGTCGTCGACTTAAATTCAACTCAAGAACATGATTACCATTTGATATATACCCATGTACATATACCGATGTATTTACAGTTATGATTTTTTTACTCCAAATCGCAAATGAAGTCCCTTATCTAGACGCCTTGGGTGTATGTATATACCTATATTAATTTTTTATCGTTTATATATGCTATATGGATGCACCTTTACTAGTTGGCTTTGTATTTCATTCATGTAAGCAAATAATGAGCTTTATTTATTATGCAAAAAAATCCCCACATACACATTTACAAAACGAGTCTTTGCCATGTAATTTACGTCAATTATTATCATTCTATAGCATCATGTTACATATTGCAGCAGATTCATTATATGTTATCAAAAAAATCATCAGCTTTCATGCATCCATAAACACAATTATTGCAAAATTTCCTTCAGAATATTTAGCATTGTGACGAGTCAATACTAGTCATTCATTTATACCTAATATTTTTTCCCCATTTACAGAATTACCTACATTACATCCTATATGAAGGGATGTACT
>JAHZNC010002110.1:0-12655 GCA_027744095.1 Zhuqinia jingwanae | reverse complement strand
ATATATTGTGCTTATATTGCATACATTAATAAGGTCCTATACAACAAGTCACAATTCGAAAATAAGAAGAAGAAAAAAAACTTCTTTGTTGTGAAAGTACACAAGAAAGCCAAAAAGGATTGCCAAAAAACATACATGCATGTACCTACATAAACTTTTTGTTGAGAAAGAAGGAAAGGGGTGATGGAGATAGTGGCAAAAATTGATAAATATTCATGAAAAAGAATAAAAAAAAGAGTGAACAATAAAACTTGTAGAAAAGAAAAATATAAATTTTATGCTCATCTCATGCCATGCCGCACATTGTTCAATATCGAGAAAGCAGAGAAAAAAGTATAGAGGATGACGACTGAACTGTTTGTGACATGAATGTTTCATTGTTTGATGCTTCCTTCGAGAGAATGCTGAACAGGCTGTCAGTCGTTTTGATATAGCGATATCACGTCATGTCACACATCTCTCTCTCTCTCTCTTTACTCTTTTTTTTACAATTTACAGATATCTCGCTGTGTACCAAAAAAAGGTATAGCTTTCTTTACAAATTACAATAAGCTGTACTTTTGAATGGCACACACTCCTTCACAATTGCGAGAAGACGGAATGAAATTTTCTTTTCTTAAAATCAACAACAATAGAATCCTCTCTGCATGGAAATCATTACATTTTTACATATTTTTTTTGCAAAAGTTTGCATTGTACTTGAATATGTCTTGTTTCCTTTCAAAATAAAAAAGTGTCCCTATTGTGAAATTTTATTAGTTGCACGCTTTTGTTCTTTTTTTATGTTTAACTTTTTTACCTGATAAAAATATAAAAATCTTTGATTGGAAGACTTCATTATGTACATTTCAAACAATATGGTGACTTGCTGACCAACTGTGTCACCAATACGCATCTCTGAACTTTATTAAGAATCACTATACAATATAGATGTTTGTTGAGAATGCAATTTTTGAGGCGTTGAATTTCCCCCAAATACTTAGAATATTCAGCAATGTAATCTATAATTTATTTACAAACATAATAAAAAGTATGTACGATTTTCTTATGCAAAAAAAACATTTATATAGTTTACTTGATTTATACATTATATTATCACCACACACCATCACTACCGTAGCCAAACATGTATGATATGGTGATAATACATGACACCATTCCCAAAAAAAAACGTCTCAAACCATGCAAATAATATTGTTGCGAATATGTGTTCTGCATCATCTCTCGCTTCATCTCATGTGTTCACGCTTCGCTCTCCCCCGTTCTTATATTTATTCATTCAGGCTCTATCTCACTGTTAAGTGGGAACAGTGAAGTGTCTCCTGTAGTCTGATCTGGCGTGAGCTAGTTCTCTCTCTCTCTCCCCGTGCTCCCATTTTCTGTCTCCTCGACATGTTCAAAACTTTGCCGATATTTTTTCTGATGATGGATGAAGCAGATAACTTTTGCTGTTTTATTTCCTTCGTGAAATGAGAGCATAATAATAATAATAATAACCATAATGGATTTATATATACATATTATGAATCAATAGGTATTGTCGCATTTTATGTTGCGTTTGTATATAAGCACCTTGTCTGTATATTATTATAATCTTTCCCCAGTATCGACGCGCTTCTCCAATATTCCACATTTTAATCATTTCTACTTGCCAAAAAAATATTCCTTATTCTTCGACTTCTTTTTTAAATATTTATGAGAAAAATATGTGGATTGTGCTAGTCTTTTATATTCTTTTGTTGCAAATAACCCTGATGATGACTGTCTAAAAAAAGGGCGTTCGCGTCTGCATGTCGTCGTATGATCTTAATGATAAACTTATATATACTTATCTTAATGATATGAACATATAATATATTTTTTTGCTGCAGTTTCCGCATTTTATATTCTGGGTGACTTTGCTCCATTTGAGGTAAAATGTAGGAGGGAGACCCAGACCTTGCTCACTTTTATTTGCAGTAAAATCCCATTTTCTTTCTTTTCTTCAACTATCTTTCCCGCATTTCTAGATCCACACATTACTATACACACATGCCAGATACACGTATATATAAATACATTAAAACTATAACACTTGGACAATTCGCTTACAAAAATTCACTTATTCATCGACTTTTTATCCGTTTACAACCACACCGCCAAAAACTAGAGAAGAATGGTGATTTTTGCAATTTGCAAAGTCAGCAGAGAGAAATGTTTCTCTCTCTCTCTCTCTCTTCACACAACTCTGTTTTTATGTATGCTGGACATGTAATATATTATGTATGTTAGAGTGTGCATTGCATACTTAGTTTTATAACACTATAATCCTCCACTATATTTTTTTACTCCTTTTCTCCTTTATTGCTGTTAATCCATTTTATGCATATATACCTATTCAAGAATAAAAAAAGTACGAAAAAGGAGGATAAAAGTTGGATGCACACGATGAGAAGGCGGAGACTCTGCAACAACTCTATCCAAAAAAAAGAGAGAGATAGACGTATACAAAAAAAAACATTTTCTCTTTCATTTCCTTTTGTCTCCAATGATGGGAGTGAATGGTGTGAGAGAAAGAGAAAAAAAAGAGTAATTGCAATCAGGAATTAGGACAGGGATGGTTACTTTAGTCAATTGGGTTCCTTTTGTAGAGAAACGGGAGGACGAACTAATTTGCTAAATATGCATGCATATATGCATGTAATGGTAGGTCTCATCATGTGTGTGCGGTGGTAATCGTGCAATGTAACAACGAGTTTTTTTTTGAAAAAAAATAAAACAGATTTTTCTCCAAGTTTTTTTCCCCTGCACATAAAGTTTTGTGTGAACTAGTCAACTTTCTGTAGTACTTTATTTTCATGTGCACTTATATTAATAAAAAAAAATCGGTTTCATTAATTTCTTACAAGGACAAAGTCAAAACCTGTCATAATGTTTCTTACTCATCTCATAATAATATGTATCCCTCTATAATGCTTTCCGCTTTCTCCTTACTCCGCTACATGTATGTATACGTATGCATAATAATAATAACAATTGTTATGTTTATACATCCATTACATAATAATGTGTTCTATGCTGAAAATTAACTACTACCGAGCTTATACAGTCGTCTCACATGTTATTATTATTACTTATGTTTCATCTCCTTTTATTATTAATCCTTTCATTGTTTTGTTCTCCATGCGGAAAAAGATGTAAGCTCCATCACCGAATAAGTTAAGAGATTACATTTTAGTCATGAGCGGGATAATACTTTGGTCATTATTATGAAGCACTAATGTGAAACGCAATAAGTTTTTCAAAGTTTTTGTTTGTCAGTCCATCCGTCCAGGAATTTACCTGAACACCACCGTAACTGATTTATTTCCTTCAACACTTTAGTAGAGCACAAATTTTGCTTCAAGCACTGCCACAATTTTTGATCAGGACTGTTCATTGTAACTAAAAGTGTTGGTATAAATAACTAGTTTGAATTTTGAGTTACTTTAGTTGGTACAACGTGTATTCCCAACAAAAAAGGAGGAAAATTGCATTGAAAAAAATGGGCGGGTACTTGTGTGAAGGTCTACAAGTATCCACGCATAAAGTACCGTTAACTAAATGAAACATAAGTACCTATTAATGAATTGAATACAGCACAACATAATAAAGTAGATTGAAACAAAGTTGAAAAGTCCTTTATCAACCAACATCGCCTATTAATTTTTTTCTTTGATCATCATCGTCATCAAACTAATGATATGTTGATGATGTGTATCAACAACAACTCACTTCACATTGTTTTCCAACCAAAACATATTCAAATATTTACTCATTAAATTAATGTATATTATGAAATGAAAGGATTTGGAACAGTAAAAATAATATGTTACATAAAAGGAATGATGAACCTCTCTGTTGTACTTATTAGAATTTTTTTCTTTTTTGGACAACATAATTATAATCCAGCTTTTGAATAGACAAACTTCAACGTCTTTACATGCAAAACCTAAAATCCTATTATACAGGACTTCTATTTTCTAATTTTCAGAGTCGAGTTTCAATCTTCTGCCTTTTTTTCGATTCCATGAATTTGGCGGTTTGAATTCTGCTATTTAAATTTCATATTTTAAATGAGTACGAAGCTCACATAATATGCATATATTTATGTATATTGTAGTATACATTGCTGTTATCTTTATCTGTTTTATATCACAGGTTTTTTTTCAAACTCTGCTTTTGTATACCTACCTAATTCAATATATTCTGATTTTAACAAGTTGATCATATAAAATTATACTCTTTTGTTGTCCTTTGTATTTTACAACAACAAAATCTCGCTCACTCTATTTATTTTTAAGCAGACATGTCATGTCAAATAACTCAAATAAGTAGAATAGGTATCAACTTTCCTTTTCTGAAGTTTATCGACTAAGAAATGTGTATTAAGTAACCCGCCAACAGTTCAAATTTAGAATTGAAGAATAAGGCAACGGGGGGAATCGAATGACGCACGAGGAGAAAATATTCTTTTTTCAATAATCTTGTCATCCCATGACCTTCTGAATACGAACTTGCTGCTGCTGCTGCCACCATGTATTTGTGTAGTACTATACCATGTTAAAATATTTTACAATGACACATTAAAAATTAAATTACAGCTCACCCACATGAAATTATAATGCTGACACATGCTAATGTATTTATATGTATATGTTCATAAGTAAGTATCAGTTTAGTCGTGAATTTTGTAAACTCGCAAGGTTATATTGTGGGAGTGGGAGGCACAAATAAAAAAGAAATCCCATTATGACTCTCAAACATAGTATGCATATTTCTTTCTTAATAGGCATGCATTATTGTTAATGAAAAGGTTGTGTTGTGGGGGGAAAGTGCATGCATGCGTCTCTCGATACAAAGAACATCGCTTCTATAGTGAAAAACAAGAGTAAGTCAGAGAAACTGAACTAATGGAAGTAATATTATTATTACTGAACTTGTTATATTATGATTTGCATCATTCACTTTCTCGCATATATTAAAGTGACTTGCACTTCGCTGTATAGCTACAAGTCACTTTAATATATGACTTTCTCACCCTCATATTATAAATAATATATATACCAAGTTCATGTTCATCATGCGTCCATTCACGTCGATTCAACATCACTATATCTGTACTCACAACAATTTACATTTTTATGTGTCAAATGAATGTCGAATAACTTCACCTTCTTCAACATTACTTCAAAACTGTATACAATATATGTTTATTCCATTGCATTAGTAACACATATGTAATCATCTTTTATACCTCAATTTATTACAAAAGTAGCATAACACCTAGAAATATATGCACAGAAAGTTGAGAACGAGAGAAATTACATGTGTGTACTTGTACACTACTACTCCTTATTACACACAATATTGAGCTACATACTACATATATTGCCTACTGGCCGATTTGTACATGTAGTAGGTATATAAGCCGTTATTATTGTGGCGGTGGTGGTATAATAAAATTGATTTATGACAATAACATATGCTTGTAAAGTTTATGTGCATATCTGCTTGGATCATTGAAGGAAATGTGCATAGGCACCTCCATATTATGTCAGTTAGGTGGGTAAGTAGAAAATTTTCCATTGTACGGCAAACATAAATTAAAATACATGCATGTAAGTTTATCCTACAGACTAGGAAAATGACATGTAGAGTAACAAGAGTACTACAAAGTGAAAGTAAGTGAAAGCAAAGACGAAAATGTAACACAATATGACGTGTTGATGATGATGATGATGATGTTTGTAAAGGGGCATTGTGTACTTCTCTCGACAAGGCAAGTCAAACATTAAATTTAGTATTGTAATACAATACAAAACAGTATTGTATAAGTATAATTGGTACATATATGCACAACCAGTAGTCGCACAAACATACAATGACAATAATAATAATAATGCAACAGCAGCATAAGTTTCCAGAGCTTCCCTATTATGCAAAACTTGAGTAGTATTTGGCATTCGCAAATTGCGAATATTATGTTGTATAAGTAAGTGCGTAGTGTAGAATAAGTACGAGTGCTCACTCAAGGTTTATAACAACCGACAACGACGCAGAAAAACTGAAGAGAAAGTGAGAGAGAGAGAGAGTTTTCATAGTCAAATTAAATTCCATAAAATATTATTATCGAAAGCTATTTGCTTTTGATGGTGGCAGTACTAGCACTCCCGCTGCAGTCATATATAAAGTAAATCTTGTACTTGTAATAATAATAGTAATAATAACGAAATATAGAAACTACATAAGCAATATATAGGGACATTATGTCATGTAAAATGGAGAGCGAATGAGGGAATGAAAATTGCAAAAGATAATACTTTTAGAGTGTAAGCTTCCTATCTAGAGACTTCGCTGGGGGGAAGAGAGAGACAGAGATGGAATTCAATTGAGCAGCGAAAAACAGCGTATATCTGTAGTACTGGGAATAATGGCTTTGCATCGCACCGCCACAAAATTTATACATATTATGATTTCTGAATGGATATTTTTTTTGGGGAATAATGGTGGTGTAGTGCCATCGAACCCTTTTTACTACGATATATCTAACCCATCTAACTTTAATTATAATATAGTAATTCACAGTAAACAATAATGTATTACGTATTATTATTATTAGGCCGTTGTAATGTGGTATCTGCGTCTAGCAGGCTCGTTTGTCCTTAATGCCGAATAGAAATGCAACAAAATGGCAAACATTAAAGTGGAAAGTGAGCAAGCCTTCTTGGTTGGATAAATTGAGATGATTGATCACGTTTAGTGGAAAACTATGTAAATGTAAATTGGTTATATAAAAGAAGTAACTATATATATTATTATGTATGTGAGTTTTACGTTGAAAGCCCTTACAACAAACGTAAAATAGATATGTACAAAATACACCAATATAGTATACAAGAAAAATATTACGGTAATATATCTTTTAGTGTAGCAAATTTTATGACTTGAAGGTTTACTTAAGTGATGGCAATGACCACCAGTGCAGAGTACCAGGGAATCGCTTTACGAGTAAGTTAAACTATAAGTACCTCGGAAGAGCAAAAAGGCATAAAGATAGAAAACAAGGTAGGGTTTTACAACTAGTATTAGTGTGGATGTTTATACACAAACTTTGTGATGTGGCAAGAGAAAGATAGGTTTGCGTAGGTACTACTGGTAATAATATTCGTACAAACAAGGAAGACTGCTCATTATTTTTAGTATGTTACCGATTCCCTAGCATCAAGGAATATTATACTTATTATCGAACAAGGAACCAATTTTTTTTGGATGCTACTACTACTTAACGAGGTCAACAGCCACAAAAATACCAAGAATATTCAGTTGGAGTTGCGAGAGAGAGAAAATGGAAAGTTTGTACATGTCTGCTTGCTAGCATGTTCTATATCCGTTTTGATATATGACTTAGATGACAAAAACCGAACAGTTGTGCAACAGTGGGAGTAGTACGTAAGGTAAAAAAAAAGTATCCAATGATAATAGAGTATAATGTACGTATATACAGCGTCTTTTTGCTGAGAAATCAAAAAAAAAAAAGGATGAAAGAAAAAAAGGATCTGCGAATTGACTTATACTTTTTTTGCGACTAGCTACTACACTGCTTATATTTGCAGACAAGGAAGTAATTTTCAAATGGTTCATGGAGAGATTGTGGCACAAGAAAAAGAAACTCACACAAAAACTATAGATAAAAGTGTATGACATACATAGGTATACATTTTTAGATCAAAAATAAGAGTGAAAAGGGAAAATCTATACGAAGTATGATTTTCTCATTGTAGCTTTTGATCTTTGATCCACTATACATTTATGTTGCAAAGTGAAGAAACACACACTCATCAAAAGAAAAGTTTTTTTTGTTTGGTCTGCAGAAAAAGAAGAAGCATTTTGCAGTAATGCTTTTTGGGTGGGTAGGAGTAATAATAATAATACTAACATAAAATGCGAAATGCAGCAATTTGATAGAATCGAAATGTAATCATTATGAAGTAATGGAAGTAAAATGTGGAAAATAGTTCACTTTAATAATATTGGTTTTTGAAGGCCAATACCCACTCGGCAAGATTCGCTACGATCTCAGCGAAATCGCTTACCACGTTCGTAGTTCGAATCCATGAACCCCACTCGGCAAGATTCGCTACGATCTCAGCGAAATCGCTTACCACGTTCGTAGTTCGAATCCACATGGATTCGAAACAGTTTCGTACACGATTCACGTGCTATTTGTCCACGAGCTCATAGCGAGGAATGTACGAAACAGCAGAGGTAATAACAACTAACTAACACATATATCACTGCGATATCTGAAGGACCAGGCAGTGCTAAATTATAAGCGATGGATGCACGAAATAGCAGAGATAATAACAACTAAATGGCCCATATATCACAGCGATATCTTAAGGACCAGGCAGTGCTAAATTGTAGTGTAACTAGATAAGAGTTATCCACGATTATGACGCATGATGATTATAAAGCAAACCAATAACAATAGGTTTGATAATTATATTGCTACAATTATTTTTATTAAAGATACAAATCAAAATAAAACATAAATTGAATTATAAAATCATAAAATCTAATTTATGACGACTCCAAATGATCTTCGGTCCGTCGAACTCTGGCGAGTGCAATTTTTCTATTCAATTTAAACAAAAGCAACTATTTATTTTAACTATTGAATCTAGAGAACTTAAAATAAAAACTTGGAATATTACTTACTTTCGAGCACGGACGCGATCTGAAATCCATTTGAGGTTCGTTTTTATGGCATTTTCAAAGACGTCCATGGTGAGACCTCTGAAACGCGGCTTTACCTGTAATGACTCTAATGAAAAATAAAATAATTACAAACCATGGAAGATAATTTAATCATTTGCATGAAATTCGTAACATTTAAACTATTTACCAAACATGGTTTCATGTAGCACTTTATATCCTCTAAACGCTATATTGTCTGACTGGCCCGTTAAGGAATGCTCTGCAAGCACTTCGTCTGTAATTGAAAACTTTAATATATATTTTACAGCTTCTTCAACAGTTCCACCACTATACGCTTGGAACTTGCATTTCTACAAAAAAAATCAATAAGATAAATCAGAGTATAATGTACAGTAGAGTATGAACAGACGAATAATTTTTGAACAACTTCAAATAAAAATTACCAATTCCAATTTTGCATCATCGTTTTGTAAAAGAATTTCCTCCAAAGCCAGAAGGAGAGCCGTACTTTTGATAGGAAATGTGTCGGATGGAAACTTGAAACCAGGCTTATCCTCGCTTTCTTTGTAGTTGGGTGATACCCTTATTTGGGACAGCAACTCGTTCATTGTTTCAGATTGATTCTTTATCATGTCTTCAATCCTCTGAAGTCTTAACAAAGTCTCCTGGTGAAATACTGGAACAGTCAACAAACTAATTTGTAATAAATTATATGATTATAACATGTTTTTATGGAAGGTACGTACCATTGCACTCTGAGTTACTTTGTGATGATTGACCTGAACCACCTCCCAAGACATACTCAAAGGTCTCAGTAAATGGAATATGGTCTGCTGCAAGAACAAGACGAGGAGAGCTATAAGCAGTTCCAGTGTCTTGTAGTCCTGCAGACGGGCCAGAATTCTCAGCTACAGACGCAGGATGCTGCGGCATAGTTGGATAATTAATTTCCGTGTTCTTTTTGGATCCCATCTTATCCAAATCTGATGTTGTTTGGGCACGCTGGATGTTGGCCATTGCTTCGGAATACGTATCTAATAACAATTACAAATTATATTAAAATATGTTCACAATATATATACCTAAATATATTAATATATTAACGTTCAAAATATGTATTTATATCGCAATCGCAAAGTTACCATAATATTTTAACACGCGACAGTCGTACAGCTTCCATTCCGGGTCTGGTTCCTTGCCTTTTTTGATTGCTTTAGTAAACAGCTTGCTTCTATGAGGAGCATAAAAGCAACTAGTCTTATCTTCTGAGATCCAACCGACAGGAACAACTTCAGCTTCCTCCTCATTTTTGAAATCGACGATTGCATGACTTGGTGCCATTTCTACAGAGAATGCAATATTGGTAGGACCACTTTTGAACTACTATCCAAACTAAATGCAATTCACTTACACTAGATCTCTTTATATTTAACTTTTTTTTCAATCAAAACTGAACAATTCACTTTGTAAACATCTAAAAATGTCGAATTGCATGGATAATCAAAGAAGGGTAGCAGATCTGTGAAGCACTTTAATTTTAATTTAGGAGTTCTGTTCGGTTTTTTATAAATTTTCTCAACTAAACCAACATGTCCATTTGTCAAGTACACTACATTGTTTGGAGGTTCAGCATGAATAGTAAAGTTCTTTATTTGTATTTTACTGTAGCACATGCCATCTGACCATGCGGTATCGTCGAGAAAGTAGGTATCCAACGGAGAATTCGACACGATTTCGCAACTCTCTCGTTCTGAAAGTCTATTTACGACTTGTTGCAGTGGTAGTCGTGAGGAATGTACAAGTTTCTTTATACGGCCTAGAAAGCTTTCAAATTTAAAGGCGCTGAACTGGTCGACTGCTCCATGTCGCTTAAAATCATGAACAAAGTATACCAATAGTTCACCAGCATAGTTTATATTTTCGTGAGTTTGATTATTTTCTGCTAATAACCGAATGGCAACGGCAAGCAACATAAAGTTCTTATAATAGATATTCCCAATTTTTGTTGCCAACAGAATTGGCCCCGTGTACAGTAAAAAGGTTCTGAGTTCGGTTGCTTTCCACCGGTCAATGTCCTTCAATTTTCTACCTTTACGTTTAAAGTCTGATGTGAGTTCTGTTGCAAATGATAAAATGTCACTTGAAAGAGTTTCTTTTTCTTTGAGAGAAAGTCTATATGCACGTCGTTCACCTTCTATCCAAAGTTTTAGGATTTTTCTCACAACCCCAAGGCAAACTAGATGCATATATTCAAAGGGAATATCATCAACCAAATTTATTGTCAAGCTTTGAAGGGGAGTGTCTCCAAGATGGTGTTTTGACTGGGATTTTTCTCGGAAACTTTCGTCAGTCCTTGGGGGAGCATTTGTTTTTATAAACACCACCCTTTGTTGCACGTATTTCCCCTTTACTTCACATTTTCCACAACCATAATAACCACTGTGGTTTTTAATTGCACAGATAAATGCCCGTACTGGTGCATCACAAATTAATTGAGAAATGCAAACTATAGTTTTTGTGTTGTTTAAAGTTATCCCGTGAACCTGTAATTCCTTGGCCTCGTTTACGAAATCGTCCAGGAAGAAGTGCAGTTGGGATGGTTTAGTATCTCCATAATAAAGCGCGATAACAAAAACATAGTTTGTCTTGTAGACACTGCCCAATATTGGCCAGAATTGGCCATTGGTGGAATGAAATACCGGTAACCCATCAATGTTGATTTGAATTTTAAGGGTTGTTGGCTGCACTGTTAATTGTTCCAAATATTTTGTAACATTTTTTCTTATTCCAAAATAGGCAATCTGACCGCTTCCAACAGGCTTTAGAATAGGTGGTTGAATTTTGAACACTGTACGAGGATCTGAAGGGAAATCCCGAAAACAATCATGTTGCTTTAGCAATTTCAATAAGTCACCGAAAGCATCACGTGTAACATTATGCTTTAAGTACCAATGTCTTAAATTGTCCAGTGTATCTAAATTATGCACTATTTTTTCACTGTCACTATCGCTTTTCGCGCTGGAATGGTGATCGTCAAATTCTTCCTGAAATTGCAGTGTAGATGCAAAAGTATTTCTTCTCGAACGTTTACAAGAAACAACTCGTTCGGGCTGAATTGTAGATTTTTCAGCGTGCGCATTATTTTTTAAAGTTGTCACAGCACTCAAAAGCTTATATTTGTTGATAATACGTTTTACTGTTATCAAATATCGCCTACGTTGTGATTTTTTAGAAAGTGTCTCTGTCGGTCGTGTGGCCTTGCGTCCCATTTTGGTCAAGTTTAAATTTAAAAAATGCCAGCGGTTTGTAAATATTTATGATACCATATGAGTCAAGAATAAAAATAATTACGGAAAAATAATGTGGCAGGATCACGTGATTACGAAAAATCCCAAAGGGAAACGCAGTCAGATCGCAGCGATAATCCGTTTTACGTTGACGGTCGTTTCTGTGGTATTCATTTGCGACATTTAACACGAAATCGCAGCTACAAAGATGCGTGGTTTCACTCATATTTAAATCTTAATTTATTAAGAGATTGGTGACTATGAATTCGCAGCTATTTAGGACAGCAATTTCGTTGATATTAAAAATATTTTTCATGTGCGATAAATATATCTGAAATCGCAACTATATGGTAAAGCAATATCGCTAATTTTTGGAATCGACACGTTTTCGTCAAATTCGCAGCGATCTCCAACTGCGAAGTTATAGCGACTTGCCGAGTGGGACTGGCTGGTATTCCGAATCACTCAAGGCTTTAAAGCCAGCCTTTTGTATTATGCCATTAAAGAAAAGTACAACTAGACAGGACAAATCCAATTACTCTGATAAGTGTGACAGCTTATTATTGTCCCTGAAACAAATTATTGAAGCTGACGATAAAAGGGTTCAATGTGTTTGGGACGATTTAACA
>JAHZNC010002109.1:0-30550 GCA_027744095.1 Zhuqinia jingwanae | reverse complement strand
CAAGTTTTTCGCTTCTTTTGTTTCCCTTAATTGATTTAGCCTTCAAAACTGCAAAAGAATTATTTGATACAGTGGGTTGATACTCTGTACGATTAAATTGTTGTTCACTGGTTATCATTTTTTTAAAGGGAGGCAATATAGACAACTCAGAGAGCGCAACAACGCCGGCACTCAACTGGATCGGTAGTACAAGCAATTGTGTTAATAGGTTGATTTCATTAGACTCGCACATTTAAAACGTGAGCATCATGATTATAATCCTTCAGTTCTAATGAATAAGCAATCAATAAAAAAAGTAAGCGTAAATTACGCAGACAAAAACGATTATGTATTCAAGTGTTGTTATTATTGTGGAAGAAAAAAAGTGAGTTGGGACTGTTTGTGTGTGAGAGATTTATTTATCATTTTGTTGAACTTGAAATGATAGAGCTGAAAAAAGATGAAGAACTCATTGACCAACACAATACATTTGACATTATAAACAACAAAATACATTTAGTCTACAGTTCTCGGTAGCAAAGCATAATAATAATAATAATAATAATAGCATGTACAACATAATATACAGATACTCACATACTCACATACTCACATACTGCAACCGTAGATAAAAAAAGCATAATAATAACCAACATCAAGGTCATTAATATTTACATAAATGTGCGTGCAGTATGGGTCTGAAGCTAAAACACAACGAAGCTCACACAAATAAAGCAAAGGTCCTCACCATTATCATCACCATCAGCACAACAGTGAACTAGTTGAAGAGCTACATAATAGCAAAAATAGGTATCATGGATAAATAACATACAAGTGTAAAAAAAATTCAATGTCAAAAAATATGTGAAGGAGGAACAAAAATGCCATTCCTGTCGTTTTTTGTTACAATGTTTAATATATTGTTACTGTTTGCGGCAATGGCAAATACAAAAAAAAAATGCAATAGAAGAACAATGGCAGGAGGCAGAAGGTGTGTAATAATAAGCCATTACGAATTATGATGATGTGATGACGCATTCATTTGGTTTGACAGAAAGAAACGCGATATATATCTTTTACAACAACCGTTGACGTCTGTCTGTAAAATGTCTTGTCTTTTGATTTTATAATGGTTTCTTGAACCAGAAACACAGACACAATAAAGCATATCGTTTATCGTTAATGACGCATGGTAGTCTTCGGGTTACCTATTAATTTAATTGAGTTACTATATCGGAAGGGATCGGCG
The DNA here is from genome assembly GCA_027744095.1 of Zhuqinia jingwanae. Lineage (NCBI taxonomy): Eukaryota > Metazoa > Arthropoda > Collembola > Entomobryomorpha > Paronellidae > Zhuqinia > Zhuqinia jingwanae. The sequence continues at coordinate 29,322 of JAHZNC010002109.1, read as the reverse complement.
AGAGCACCACAAAATACATAATTGAGCAACTCAATAAAATAAAAGTTGACACAAGAGTCCAAAAGCAAAACAAAAAAATCATATATTGTAATTTTATATGAATTTTATAAACTGATATTTGTGCATATATATATATTTTTTTGTGTTTTTGACACGTTGTCGTCGCTTGTTGATTTTATTGGGACATTGAAATGATGACAATGATGCCTACATAAACTATAAAGTGACTTTTTACTAGTAGTAGCATTGAAATTACAAGATTGATTGCTGTTACGGTAAAAAAAGTGACAGTTAATGACAAAATAAAAAGTTTTTATAGTTTTTTTTTCTCAGCTACTGAACAAAGCTATATAATATGCGTGTTTCATTGTAATTTCTACATTCTAGTGTTGTTCATAAAATAATGATAATCACTTTTTCTAGCAGATTAGATGTATGACGAGTCATTTCACATCAAACCTGACAAAGTAATTTCATTAGAATTAGCTGATTGAAAAATATATGAATTGTTGGAGGCATAAATTTAGAATGGCACTTTGTGCTCAATGCTTACTATTTTTCTGATGATGATGATGATGATTGATGAGTTATGAGATTCAAGTACAAGTCCTCCAGTTAAAAATTGTTATGTAGGTTGTTATATCCTGTTATAGTAATATTGTGTCATATTTGCCATACTATTGAGTTTATTCCGTATACCTACAATATGTCATGCTTGTACAATAATAATTGTAAAAAAGTGGAAGGGATCGTTAAAATAGACAGCTACTACACTGATTGTAACGGCAAATAAAAAGCGAACCTCCATCATTGAAAAATGTACAGGCAAAAAACTTGTGCTGTAATCAGCGCAATAATAACGATGCGATTGATGATATATAAAATTTGAGGTAATTCCTGACGATGTCAAACAAAAAAAACAAAATGTTTATCTACACGTGAGGAAATGAGACACAGGATGAAAAGGTACGGTACAAGGTATATACAAAATAGACACTTTGTGTACTTGCTAAACAATCTTGTGCAAAATCAAAACTGTTATACCTTACAACAATGCACCAAAACAAAATATGGTATAAAACATGCTAACAAAATTGCAATAATAGAAATAATGCACATTGAATATAAAAAAATTGTTCTCGTGTTATGTTTATTCATGTTTTATTTTGTTGAGGTGGTAGTGGTGGTGGCACACTTTTTTTTACATAACATGTGGCGGCATTGCATTGTTGTCCACGACATTGGGATTTGAATAAATGCGTTCATGAGCAAAAAAAAACGACTTTGTTGAAAAAAACATTTTTTTTGTTGTTGTTAGGATAACTTTGTTGGGGTGCTTCTGGCTGTGCCGCTATTGTTGTGTGTGTCAGTGTGTGTGTGCTAAATACATATGAGGATTTTAATTCACAGATAACTTTGTTGGATTGTATTTGTGTGTGTGTGTGGTTTTGATTATCAAACAGTTTCACTTTTTTTTTATGAAGAGTGAAAGGATTTTGTTTCATTTAACAATGTGTGTACATAAAAAAGGTACGTAAATTCGTACGCTTTGTGTTGTTTTGTGGGTTACCTACATGCATCATGCGTTTTCTTGCACGTTGGCGTCACCTTGCATCGTGTGAATTGAGATTGTATAAAGATGGGAATGGGAAATGATAATGGTCTTTGATGATGATGACCACTGCGTGTGTGTGTATGAAAAATTGTGTGGCCTTTTTTCATTGCTAATGTTAAGGATTGTTGGAGGTACATATGTATAATCGATGCCATGATTCAGATGGAGTACATGCACGCACTATTATTTTTTTAATAGCTCGACATCTATAATGGGTTAGGTCACATTACAATAATTATATTTTAGAACGTATTCTTGTTATACTCCCGTATACAAGTGCTTTGTAGTATAGATGTGTATGAATTTTGACAGTTAAGAGTTGTCAAGTTGTACATTCTACCTTGTCATTGGCTGAAGGAGGTGTGGTGGAGCAGCAAAGCAATAATATTTCTATTTGCTAATTACAGTGTGCAAAGATTATTTAATGCGGGAAGTTGTTATTAAATCTTTAATAAAAATGCTATTGGTATAATTTATTTTGTCGTAAAATTTGAAAAGGTTTTGCTGATTTGCAAGTTGATAGAAAAGTGGCACTATAATGCGTAGCCTATGCAACTGTACAATTTACGGAGCCTTTGAGGTTTGGAAATTATATAGCACTTTACAAAAATAAATGGTTTGCAACTTGACACCAATTTCAAGTCTATAATTACTCGGGGAAGAAAGAGTTATGGCGAATTTACAAAAAAAAACACCTGAACTTCAAAGTGTTCTTCTCATCCTTGTATTTCTCATAAACTAATAATAACGATTCAATGCGCAGAGTGTTAACTGTCGAAATTTAATTTAATTTTGCCTCCATGTTTTATATTCATGACGTTTTAATCATTAAAAATTGATAACGTTTATTTGACAATTTATGGAATAAATATTTATGTATTTATGTCGTTCATATCGCCTGCAAATACGTGTTAAGTCTTGTTTTTTTTGTGGCAACTGTTTATTACTTTACAAATTAATCAAATTACTGTGTGCCATGATAATAATTTATTATCTTGGTTATGAATTCTGTATTATAAAATCTTTTTATGAGTTGATGCATACGCAAAAAAAAACATCTTCCCAAATCTGGATTTAGTTGCACACAAAAAAATATTAACAGGAAAATTATACGAGTAAATTAGTGAAACCAGGCGCTATTACTACGCTGCTGCTATGCGCACACGGGGACGGCGAAATAAAAGCATCAGCTTTTGTCATTATATGGCGCGATATAAAACGTAAGATAACAATATTGTATTACGCTGTTTTGACATTGACGGTGATAACGCCAAAATAATAAAGACTTGATTTTTTTTTCAAGCACACAAAACACGCTTGTAGCAAAAGAGTTGCAAACTGCTTGAAATAATAACACAAGAAATGCACAAAGAAGCGACCTTGAGATGTCTAGCTCTTTTTTTTGCGATTATGTGATGATGATGATGCTGATGATGTGATGAGCTTGTGAGAAGAAATTGTGCTAATGGTATACAATGCTCTTCTTTATTATTCCGTTAATGCCTCAACTGTACGGCTTCAAAATTCATTATTATTACGTGTATTTTTGTTACATAGTCAGACTGAAAAGAGTTTTTGAAGTAAGATTATAATGAGGGATCTTGAGAATGTGCATAATGGTTCAAGTAGTGGGGAGATTTTTTTTTTTTGGAATTGTTCGGTTGAGTTGTTGCGATTGCGTTGTTATTTTGCAGCGCGTCTTGTTTAGTAGTCAAGTTGGGTTGAGAGAAATATTTAGCAGAAAGATGATACTGCGACTTACACAACTGGACTGAATAAAGAATGAGAATGGGATTTGAGATGTAGAAGATATGATGATGAGCTTTTATACGTTAAAGAATTCATTATATTAACAAATGTGTTTTATGTATGTACATCATGTACTTGATATACATATAGTTTATACAAACAATATATTATACATCATGAAATGTATTACAATTTGTACCTTTAAAATAAAATGGCATTTTGTTTCGTATTAGCTATGTATAAGTTTCGTAGATCTCTGATGGACTGATAAACCGGAAATTCCAGACAAATTATGTGGATTATTTTATATGATTAAACCGATCGGATGCTTTTACGAAATGAGAACATTATTGTTTTGATTTACTTTAAATTTCTAAAACTTGACCATTCTCCATAAATTTTAGGTTATCGATATTTATGCATTTACCTCCTTTATATTACCACCTTCTCCTTCTTATGGACAAGTTTCTTATGAAATGAATGATGTAAACAGATTTCTTAAATTTTTGAATGAATGTGTTGCGAAATATATTATTTCTGATTCCGTTAAATGATAACTTGTTATGAATAAAATATTGAAGGACAAATTTAAATATTTTTGTCTTTTTGGTATCATTTCACGGGAAATTCCATTTTGAATTTACATTTTATCTTATCATTTGATACAAGAAATATCAGTTTCAAATCAAAATACCTGGCTGAGCGAAATAAAATTTGATAAATGTACACATGTAAATGTATTAAAAAATGTATGCATAAATGAGCATTTTTGTACTGAGATACATAAAGTAGAGTTTTAAAATTGATCTTGAAGAACTTAAAAAGCTTCAGTTCGAAAACTACAATATTGTATCAGGTATTGCCTGATAATTACTTTTCAATGCTGCAATGCAAGATTTGGCTGGTGATATTAGCATTTTCAAGGGCTCACCGCAGTTATTTCAAATGAGCCCAATACAAATATATTTGTTGATTTAGTTTTAAAATAAATAAATGACCAGCATCGTATGGGAAACCAAAAAAAGAGATTATACATACATGGCAAAGCACTTCCAGAAACACAAATGGTACACTTCCAGTACATTTACATACAACCACTAATATTTATTGCGAAAAAAAATGAAATTACAGTTTTTTGTATATTACTTTACTACGATCAAAAAACTGTTCTGCAATTCGATTACTGAACATTTCTAAAGGATGTTTGAGAAATATATTTTAAGCCGCCATCCAGTGGACATCGACCATCAACATATTGGGGGCATAACTGTCATATCGAGGAGTTTCGTTATAAAGTGGTCGGGACGGGCCGACTCCTCTGATTCCCTGGAACCATAGCTGGTAGTGCCTTTCCATCATGTCACTGCACCGTCGGGTCTACACACATTTTTTTAAACTCATTAGTTAATTCAATTTAAAAAAGAGTAAATAAAAAATTATTAATATCATGCTGCATTGTTTACCTGTTTCCATCCTTTCGCACACTCAATAAAATCCTGAAACAAATATTTACACTTTACTTTTGCCATTTCCCTCCCGTACGCCTCACAACAATCAATCCATCTTAACTGAAAAGGGAAGCATCTATCTTCGCCGTCATGATGGCCAATTTGTGCAGTAATGTCGGTGAATGGAGTTCGAATTGGGGCAACTGACAAAGTAGACGTTTCCGGGGGACGTGTGACCAAAAGATAGTTACCCATCTTTGTACCTGCAAATTTATTTCCACAAAAAGATATATTGTAAAAAATCGATTCCTTTAATAACTTTACACGTTTTGGTTAAAAATATGTATTGCTGCATTCACAAGATTACACGTTTTCAAACGTAAAAAAAATCTTCCAATATCGTCCCTTGCACATAAGCGCAAATTTACCTGAAAATTTTACCCCTCCCCTTCTAAACAATGGGAGTATTCACGTGTTTTCAAACAAAAACAATCCTTTCAATCCCCTTTAAACAACTGATTCTCTAAAAACAAACCATACACATCTCCAAATCAGCCGCTATTTTGTTTTGGGGTAGTATTCTACGCAAAAAGGAATTATTATCCAAACAAAAAATTGACGTTAAAAAGAAGCCCCTCACACTATCTACCGGTACGCATGTTAACCAAAGTGTTCATTTTTGCCCATAATACACCCTCATCTTAATAACAGCTCACCCACACCACATTTCATATTGTTACTCATCCCCTTAATGGATTCTTCCTGTGCTTCAAAATCTCAACTTGCAAAAGGTGCAGCTACCTATTTTGTATTACGATATATAACATCATCATCAGTCAAAAGAACAAAGTTTTTCATACGTTTCATATGTATTCATTGTAAAGAAACGAGACAAATAAAGTGAATAAGTAAAACATGGTAAAAAATACTATTGACTGTGTAACTAAAACTATAAGTCAGTAAGGATTCATTCAACTTATATATATTTGGACTCGGGTACATATAATGTATATTCACTTGTTCTTGATGCACTGTATTTACAACACCGTGTGTATATTTTTGTATATCGCTTACTTCAATTACCCGAAATACTCTTGTCGTGAATAATATAGAGGAGCAAAAGCTCCTCATGATCATGAAGTCTTTTGTGAGTCATCCAGTTGTTAAAAAAGTAGAGGAGATTTGACGTGATATGATCATGTATCCAATTTCTCTCTCCTTCTTCTCTTACATTGTTAGATAGGCATATTCACAAGAATATAAGTTAACATGAAATAAAATGACGATGATGATGTGTGAGTAGGTATATGTCGGAATCTCTCAACAATCGCAATCCTGCATACCATTGCTATTGCGAATTTTGCGATCATTCCGATACATGTTTTAAATGAAAAACTCTTAAAAAACTACATTCGTTTTAAACCATACACAGAATTTTTTTTCACCGTCTGTTGTCTTGCAATCCCCAACACACAAAATTATTATTATTATTCTGTCTACAACACATTTAACTTTTCTCATATTCTCCACACACTGATGATCTTGTATAGTGTGTGCAGTAGTAAAGAGAGGGTTGATTTTATTTTTTGGCAGAGAGTGGTATGTAGTGGTGTGTTGGTGGTGTTAAAATAAATATGCATAATATATATTGTCCTCGACTACCTATAACAAAGTCTTAGCAATCTAATCATGCATTAAAAAAAAGATATGATCATCACGAAGAAGATGGTGATGTGATGAGATGATGTGAGTGAATGTGAAGTGGCAGCTAAAACAAAAAACTTAACATAAAGAGCGGAGGTAAATAAATTTTGCTCCTCTTGTCGTACTTTTTTTTATATTCAAAAAGGCAAAAAAAAAATCTAAAGAAATATCCTCTCTATCTTTTTTCTCCGATTATAGGTATTTTTTAGTACTGATTAGCAAACATCATTCAAAAAAGGGAAGTAATAAGATATACATTTTTTATGCTGCACTGCTGCTATGTGGTGTAAAGTTTCAAATACACACACACCTGTGCGACTTGAAGTCATCGGCATCTTCCTTCATCATCACTACTCTCTCTAGTATTATCACAGTCAGGTTCTTGTCTTTTTGTAGAGGGATAATTGAGCTTTTGAATGAATTGTTTGGTGGTTGATGTATGTAATTTACAAATTATTATTATTATTGTGTCGTTGATGTGTACTACAGATATCTTGTAGTTTTGAGTGATGTATGTGTATATACTATGATGATGGTCATTCATGATTCATGAGAGAAATTGTACGGTAGTTGCATGAGAATTATTAACTGCTGTGGATGTATACGTTGATTTACTTCAATTTATTGTTCGTCGTGTAGTGGTCATTATTTGTTACGTACACTCTGGATGTTACGAACTTTTTACTGGGCTTGTAAAATTTTTGTAATCAATGAGTTTAAATTTTAAGGAAATTTGTGTAAATGGAAAAGTGTACAGATATAATATACGCTTTAAATTAAACTTGTTGTGCATTTATGGGCGGGTCTTAAGACAGTAGTCAGCTGTGTAGTAGTAAATTTTATAACTGATTTAACTTTTCTATCGGCGTCAGCTGATCCGTCACAATATAATATATAGGAAAACTAGTGACCTGTGAGTAAACACTGGAATGCTCAAATTCAAGTAAACCAGCTCAAATGAAAATAATGTAACTGGGTCGGCCATATTTTTATTAAGTGTCTTGTGACAATATTCGTTACTCTTAAGTGTTGGATAATAAGATTTTTGCCTCTTGCGTTGTTGACTGTGTGTGTCAATTGATGCTACTACGTTGTCACTGTAAATTATACAGTTTGTACACACCTGCTGCGTAAGATTAGAATGGGAAGTGCTTCAGAGCTCATGATGTCGTCGTCTTCAATCAGTTTAGCTAAGGTCGGGAAATCCGCGTCAACTGATGAGTCGGATAATGTTTGGTTAGTGCAATGCAAATTTGATGTTTTTCATTTTTTTTTTTAAGTTAAAAGTTTTACGCTAATTATGTATGTAATTTGGCTCGTTGTGACACAGGTCCTCAATTCTTAGTGAAGTGCGGTCAAACGCTTCCCAAAAATTGCCTTCTGGAAAGTCTATAGTTGTTTTAGGTCAGTTTCTATTGTGTAAACTCGTAGTATTTTACAGTAGAATGTCTTGCGTTTTTTTAATACCAAACTAACTTTGTCGGTTTAAAATTACAGGAGATAATGAATCAGGAAAGACTACATTAGTTGCCAAATTACAAGGAATAGAAGATCCCAAGAAAGGGTGTGGATTAGAATACGCATATGTTGAAATTAGAGACGAATACAGAGATGGTAAATCATCATTAATAATAGTAGGAGCATTAGTAGAGTTAAATTGTAGCATGATAGTAAAGTTATAATTTATTTATCCGTAGACTCAACACAACTAGGTGTATGGGTGCTAGATGGAAATCCCAGCCACTCCCATCTTCTCCGGTTTGCACTTACGGAGAAAAGCTTCAGTAACAACCTGATCATGTTAACTGTATCAATGGCCAGCCCCTGGTCGATAATAGACCAACTTCAATTTTGGGCAGGGATCCTGCATGACCATATAGATTCACTAAATCTGTCACCTGACACGATAAAGGAATACCGTGAAAAGTGCGTTAGACGGTGGGTGGACTACGTAGAACCGGGGGATGAGCTAGACAACATTGTAAGTGGGAAGCAAAATAGCAGTAGCAATCCAAGAAATTCTAGAAACCTGGAGGAAGAACCTATTCTCCCTGATAACACTCTTACGAGAAATACGGGGCTTGATATTGTGGTTGTTGTAACAAAGGTGAGCGTTTCAAAGATTTAAACAACTATTTGAGGAGTAAGGAGTAGAACGATATATGCTAATTATTGTCACGTGTATTTCGGATTAAATATATTTTGAAATGTCTAGAATTCGGTCTGACTGTAAAACTGACTTGAAAAATTGCATGTTGTTGTAGTCCGGCTGGCTGGGATAATGAAAAAAAGATGGCCATTCTTCAGGAAAATATGACAAACATCAAACCTGACGACTTTTACAATGAAATAATCCAGAAACCTGTTATCACCAGAAAAGTAAGTTTATTGCGTGTTTAATTGTTTATATGAGATTCTTGATCAATGTAGACTCTTATTATTCATCAATATCCTACATTTGACAACAGGCCGTGAACAGAGAAACAGAAGTAGAAGTTGAAGATGAGCAATCGTTCCTAGAAAGACAATTAACAATTATACAACAGCAGTCAAACGTGAAGGACGCCAGATTGTCACCAATCAATCTTTCGAAAGGAAGTACACCTGATAAGCGATCATCCTTGGGTCTTCCCTCGTCGTTGGCTAATACGACGCCAAAGAAGGTATTTTTGAAGTTGCTTAAAATATAACTTTTACTTTCTTAACATTGTATGGATTGACATGTATATAATATAAATACAATTTGTGTAATGTGTAGGGTGATTCAACAAGCTCAGAACGAGTTTTAGCCAACTTTTTCAACTCCCTTTTGAGCAAGAAAACTGGAGGTTCGCCTAGTGCCCCCAACAGCTTAAATGGTTAGCGTGCGTGGATCAACATCGATATTTTTTAAACTTTTTTTTAAACCAGCAACTTAAATAATAAAGTAACATAATAAAATGGATTTACAGATACCTCGAGATCTGACGCAGCTGCAGAATTGGACAGTTTAATAAATAAAAAGAAATTAAACAGTCTCAACTCATCGGATTGCTAGTACTACCATTAAATTCCAATATACCTTCCACGATTGCAGAATTGTGCAAGACATTTCGACGGCACACACACGGGTGACTCCGAAGACAACACCAAAATTAATAGGAAGTTATAAGAGAACGTGAAATGACGCCTCCTCTATCTACCTGCCTGCAAAATTTTACATCTTCATTGAAAGTCATTTTTAAACCTATAAATGAAAAGAATTAACGGCCATCATGTACACATACCTTGGGGGTACTTGTTTTGAGCGCATTTGAAGCGGCTAAGAGGTTGTTAAATTCTTTAAATGGATGTTACGAGGATGATGAGTGATAATGACCGTTTTAACGACTTTCGCCATTTAACCGCTTAATTTGCGCTCAAGGCCCATACCTCTGATGAGTTGTCAAACAAGTTAAAACTAGTAACCATTTCTCTGACTGAATTCAATACATATAATATTAAAAATATTCAATAAGCCAGTGTAAGAAAACGTGAAATATACTGAACGGATCAGCTTTGTGTAGCACAAAAAAAATATATTTTTAAATATGGGTTTTGTCATGTAACTATTTAATGGATAGTTGGACTATCTACCTTTATAGCAATTAAATTATTATTCGTTCGTATTTCATATTCCTACACGTGTGCTATTAACTTTAAAAAAAAGTAGCATGTTTAGCATAATAAAAAAAGTATGCTTTGTGTACACGTAGCTGTTGATTTATCTATCATCACATTAGATATTAAAATGAAAGTGAAGTGTGAAAACGACCAGTGCGTTAACCCAAGAAAATACCACTTTTCACATTGTATTGGATTCATTTAATTAATTCTTAATATTTATATACCGCTTTGTAAGAGAAAAAATTAGTCAACAATCATGATGAAAGTAAGTACACACCGCCTTATAAATTAAACTACTACTACCAATTGCTAATGAATATACCTAAATGATAATCTTTATTATTTGTGAATTTTATTAAAGCTGTGTATAAAAATGTGTACATTTATAACAACACAATTGTTTTGCAGTATTGTTAATGCATAATCTTGTAATAATAAGAATAATCAAACATTTTTATGCGAGTTTTACGCAGTTTATCACTAGTTTAGTGAACATGTCTTTTGATGTGGGTTCGTCTTTGCTGAAGTATTAAAAACACACATAAGAGGAAATTACGCAATAAGAAAAAAAATACTATTGCATTACGATGTTTTTATCCATCTGTGTGACATCATCATCATGATCAATTATGGCACCTGCCCATAAGTGCTATTATTATTATTATTTTAGTACTGTAACATGCATCAAAAGTAATTCATCCTCCAAAAAAAAAGTTTGTATTTTTACTGCATTCAAAATCAAATAATTTAATTCCTTTTCACACGTTCATTGTACACAATAATTTATTCTTTCCCAACTTGATCTTCTACATATCATATCGGAATACTGTGTAGTAGTAGTAGTAGTGTGTCCTCTTTAACAAAAATAACGCTTAATCGATCCATTTTTTTTAATTGCAAAAAAATATGCAAGTGATCCTCAAACGAATCATACGTTAGCTATGTCATTATTACATTTTTACTAATAAAAAAGAAGAAGAATTTCTCGGAAGATCCATTTAACAGTCAAAGATTTATTGATCAAGTTTACGTTAATGAAAACAATTGAACCACGATAACAGAAATCCTCTCGCGTATTTAACCATGATTTAACTTCTCACATGATTTGGCAATTACGGAAATAAAGAAAACAATAACTGAAATGGGAAATCTACCTTGACCTAATTATATATATTATAGTATTAATCAATCTTTTGGTCTTGCGCTTACACTCTAAATAAACAATATTATTTCGTACGTTATATATAGATTTACATCCTTAACAGCTAACTAAACTGAGAACTTGTTAATTAATTCGACACCACAGAAAAAGTAAAAATAACGTTTTTATTGAAACTGTGTAGTAGTAGTTGTGTTGTATTACTCCTTAATACATGTTGAGGCTGGCGCTGGAGGGGAAGTCTGATATGGTTTTACCGTTTGTTTTTGCAATATGGAAACCGCGAGAAATATTGTGCAAAAAAAATTTGTCATCATCAGAGATGACTGCAGTAGTGATTTCATATCATTGTTTTTTTTTGTTATATAATAATACAGAAGAAAAGCGTTACGTTATTAAAACTCAGGAGCAGCCTTTAAAAGGGTACAAGAATTCGTATTAGATTCGCGAACAAATAGCGTTATTCCAGCCTTGTAGGATGCAGGAATTGATATATGGGTTGTTCTAATACGACGAGCCAGCCCAGCCGAACCGCTTAAAACTGGCATTTCCTCCAGAAGCATGTTGCTGACTTGTCCTAAGGGAATTTAAAAAATATATTTGTTTATAGCCTTACATTCATTCACTATTACACTCAAATATTTACATGATTTGGTAGGCTAATTACCCAAAACATTCATTTCGTTCCATTGCTGTTCAGCAAACCTTGCAAGTTTCCGTAAGTCAGTGCGTGGTCCCATTCGTTTAGTCACATCATCTCGCCTCACAAGCAATACCGACGGAGAACTTAGCTGAGGAATCAGCTCAACTGTGGGGACACATTCTAATGGGTTTGTTAAAAATATTCCCTGTCTCGTCACCCCAAAAATCATTTGATGATGCCAAGCGTCTGAAATTTCGCAAAATTCTCCTGGTCGCCGGACTTGGAGATTCAGTGTTGCAATCGGAACAGCACCTAAAGTTTTTGAGTGAAATCAATCGCAATTTGTCATGTTTATCTTTTGTTCAATGGATTCATTATTGTAGTAGTAATGTTGTTTAAAAACTACTAACCTTTACATATCCAGTGAAGAAGCCACTTGTTCAGTGTGCTGGGAGAAGTGTTTGATTTTATTTGAAAAAATCTACCATAAATCAGTCCATTGGAAGCTCGATGAATCCCGGCAATCAAATCCTCGTGAGTAGTGCCGGCGTTAGATCTGGAAAGAAGGTACTCTGGAAGGTCAGCATCTTCCGCTCGTAGTCTAGTTCCCACGCAATTGCTCACAAACTCAGGACTGAGCGTAGTCATTATACAACCAAGAGCACTCTACACAGTACCAAAAAAAGAACGTTTATTTTAAGATTCATGATATATACACGGTTACACAGTAAACCATTCTGGACATGTTACATAACAAATATGATACGTGTGTTTCTTACAAGGACATTTAGACAAGCAGTTGCTCCACAAGCGGATCTCCCTATTTGACTGACGCTTATCTCCTGTGCTTCTTGTACGGACCAGATCATGACTCCGTCCACTTCCAACTCCATTGAGTCCTGTAAGCAAAAAATGTACATAATTAGTAATTTGAATATTTATAAAAACCTTTGGAATGTCATTCCATAATACTACTTGTCGTCCATATTACCTCAGAGGACTTCCCAGCTGGAATAACAGTGGGACACGGTCCGTCCAATTTATCTTGAAAAACCGGTGCAGAGATCGACATGGCCATGGCTCTATTTGGATTATTTTTGCACGAAACACCGGTATAACAGGTTGAACTATTACTAGTACCCATTTCAGGCAGTGTCACAGATTTGACAAGTCTTAGCTTAATCTCATCTATTCTGTTACAGTTATTCAAGAAGGAATTGGCGGTTGCTGAATTATGGCCCATAAGTGAAGAACTACCTAGGCTATCAACTACATTATTAGAACGTTTACTACAGTGCGGTATCGGTTCAATGTTACTTCTATCTGATGAGATAAAACCTCCGCCACCATTTGATCGAGTGACAACAAGTTTAGAAAGTACGACCGCTGCTGAGGCATGGTCGTCATTGAGCACTTGGTTATTATTGCCACCACCGATGGTACTTGAACTAGGACCAGGACATGGAACGTTATGGCCAATACCAAAATTAAAACTCGTTCCGTGAGAAGGTCCAGGTGCCACACCCCCGCCAGGAAACAAATGATCTCGAACAACGTCTTCGTCATCGTCCTCGACATCATCGTCACAACATCCATCTCCGCTACCGCCGGGGTCAAAATCCATTTCCAGAAAGTCCATGTCAGGGGAATACATTGCGTTATTATTTACATTTCCAGGGGAGTGGTGGTTTAACGAACCGTTCTGAAGGCTTCCAGCTCCAGAATTTAAATGGCAACACCGTGATGAGGAACTTGACGGCTCCAAACTTGGAATCTCTGAAGACGAAGATGAAGGAGGACAAGAAGACGAATCCGAAGGATGAAGTTTAAAGAAGCTTGATGGCAAATCAGCTGCTAAGCGGGAAGGTTGTTGTGAACTTCCATCCCCTTTATATGTATATACACAGTACTGGTCATCAGAGTCTGCACAGTCTTCTTCATCGTCCGTGGACAAGTTTGGAGGAATATTGTCCCGAGAATCACCTACATTATTCAGATTACAAGGTTGCTGGCGTGAGTTAACCTCACTGCTCTGCTGGTTCTGTATATCTGCAGTGACAGCTGAAGAGCCCCGCTGACAAGTGTTGCAGGGAGGCTCTTCACTTCTAGAACTTGATGGGGAATTGGCATCATTCGCGCAAAATACGCTGTTATCAGTGGCATTAACTTTCTGAAGATTTTTAGGCATCGCGGCAGATGATGGTGTGGCTGCCGTGTTTGAATTTATTGTTGACGTATTGTTGTTCATCTGTTAAGAATTTGAAAAAAATACCAAATTTTAATTGCCTCATCACAACCAATTAAATCGTTGAACAAATGAGAGAGAGATAAACTTTCTACCTTTGATCATCGTGATATGATGCCCTATTTATTAAAGTCATAATTTCTAATTTGGTCAATAATTATTGCCTCGCTCATGTCATATCAAAACGTGTTGTCACTCTTCACATTTAGCAAAATAATGGATTTACAGCGCCAACACAGCACAACTGTACTACCAACCTCCAACTTGTGTAAACAAGCTGAAAAAATATAATCAAAACAAACATTAAAGTTACAAGAAAGACGCCCAGCTCAAGTATCCACTTTACCAGATACACTTTTTTTTATTACAATGTTCCATAAAAATTAATAATGCACACACAGTAAATCAATAGGAGCACTCACTTTTAATTATACTATATACACCCACTACTTCCTGCTAAAAATAATTGAGCTTCAAATAAAACCTGAAAATAAAACTCAAAACTACAGCCAGGTGACAACACTGTAAAAATACACGTGCTAAAGTGGTGACCCCTTAAAATAAATCATCGTCTCTCTGATTGATTTCCTTCACCCAATTACCCAAACACTTTAAAAAAAATAGCACAACAAACAACTCCTTCTTTTCGAATAAAATCTCAAATCAGCAGCTATATTTTAAACTGGATATTTAAATTTGCCACCTAATATGGATAAGTTTTTTTTTGTCGCAGGGAATAGAGCAATCTACGTTATATTGCGTAACGATGAGCAGCGCAAAAACATATTATAACAACCCTCTTTCTCGACTATTGACTATGTTATGTTGTAAGTTGTAACTTAAAACTACAACTTGTAAATGTATTTACACAACACATCTCTCTCACATCTGTCTTGTGCTGACTGATGTGAAAATGTGAAACGGGTATAACAAAAGTGTGTAGGTGGACTGTGGACTCTTGTTTTTGGGGAACATGCGATCAATTTCTGTGAAAATATAATTTCAATGCATCCTACAACATCTGCTGAGCATCTTGACGAAAATACAATCTTTTGTTTTATGGAATTATTACTACAAATTGGTGAGATGAGTAGAAAAGTTGTTTTTAATACGCTGTAGATATGAGATGAAGATGTATTATAAAAGCACTACTCCGTTCATAAACCCATTAAACGGCTCAAGTACAGGTGGTGGTCATACGACAATGTTGTTTCTATCGCTCATATTGTTTTGTTTTCACTCCTCCGAAACATGTCATCCTTAAGCCACCTTATTTGTGTGTAAATATATATATATAGTTTTTATGGGGGAAATCTGTGCGCAGTGCTTTTAAAAACACTCAAAGATCTCCTCCTCTCTGGGTCCTCCTTGTTGATATGATCTCAGGTGCACAGAGATGAGTGTATTCGCTTGCATGAATATTTTTGGAATACGGCGGTGATGGCGTTCGGCAAGGCGCTTGAATACTCTGGAACTCTTGTTCAAATGAAAATTAAGCTTCCATTTTAACACAACGACACAGCTCATGAGTGACAAATAA
This sequence comes from Zhuqinia jingwanae, assembly GCA_027744095.1. Taxonomy (NCBI): domain Eukaryota; kingdom Metazoa; phylum Arthropoda; class Collembola; order Entomobryomorpha; family Paronellidae; genus Zhuqinia; species Zhuqinia jingwanae. Next base: position 13,574 of record JAHZNC010002109.1, on the reverse strand, counting down.
CAGATAAGGCGGAATTTTAGCTGATAAGTATTGTGGGGAAAGATGATGAAAGAAAGTAGTGGGGATAGTAGTAACGAGAATAACATCAGTAGTTGTGGGAGTAGTAGTACCGCCACCGCGTCTTTGCCTGCAGGATCTTCCAGTAACACGGCCTTAGTACACCGCCACATAAATTCTTGTAGTAATCATGCGAGAGGGGCCTTCCAAACCTCGCTGGATGATATTGGTGACGATGACGTGATTGTCGACAGCCCAGCGGGAGGGAACTTGATTACGAGGAATAATGGGAGTAGTGGTGTTATAAATTGCAGTGAAGATGATCACTTGTTTGTCGGGAGTAGTGCTGGTAGTAGTGGTCAGAATGGTGCTATAAGTGGAGGTGAATCCAGTAGGACTACTAGTAGTGTTGGTGGGCAAACTAATAATGACGTTAGCAAATCTACTGTTAGGTTAGTTTTAGGGGTTATCCTGTTGGTTATCGTTGATGTCATTTGGGTCGCGTCCTCTGAATTGTCATTTGTAAGTCGATTTTTTTATATGCGTTTTACATGAGAAACTATTGATTGCAAATTGCAACACGTGTGTCCATCATTTTCAGTATCTCTTCCATGATGAAAAATTTGACAAACCGTTCTTCAGCACGTACGTCAAGACGTCAATGTTTCTCATCTTCCTCATTGGATACATTTTCTGGACACCATGGTATGAAAATTGTCAAAAATCTGACAGTTATGCGTACACGTTGCTTGCCGCCGAGGCTAATAGCATTGCCAATTTATCGGGCAGCACTGATGATTCGGTGGATGACACTGCGAGTGATGCTGTGCTAGTAAGTGTATGCAAATACATTTTTGTCATTTTTGTTGTCGCCGAGCTCGTTGTCTCATTTCCTATTTTTTTTTTGGTTTGTTCCTGCAGAGCCCACCAGCATTTATTCCAATAAACTACGACACGGCGGGTTCCGGAAACGAGAGTGACGAAACAGCTCATCAGCGTTCCGTGAGGTTCAGTAAACTGGCCGAGGTTCGTCACCTCTCTGACCATGAAGCAGCAGAGGCCTTTTACGCTCGTCTATCCTACCAGGCATCCATTCAGGCTGAGCAGCTGGCTTATCGACTAGCTAATCGATTGTCGCCTAGTCAAACAGCGCACTTGGCGGTCACGTTTTGCCTTATGGTATGGTTGGTTGTGGTTTAGATAAATGTACATATGGGTGCGTTTTCAAAGAGACACTCTGAATGATTTTAAATTCGTTGACTTGCAGTGGTTTGTTGCCAACTATACGTACCAGTTGGCAGTGTCACATACCCAAGTGGGAATAGTCAACGTTCTGTCATCCAGTTCCAGTCTCTTTACTCTTATGCTCGCATCTGTATTTCCAGCTTTGTCCTCGGACAGGTTTTCTGTCTCCAAACTGATAGCCGTTCTAGTCAGCATTCTCGGAGTTGTAAGATCAATTTAATTACGACGTTACGATTTAATTTTTTTACAAAATATTATAATAAACTTATAAACAATTTATTTTACAATTTTTTTTTGTAGGCAGCGGTCAGTTTCACAGATCTAAAGAGCGAGTCTACATTTCTTCCAGTCGGTGCCATTTTTGCTCTTGTCAGTGCGTTCTTCTACGCTGCTTACTTGGTTTTTCTCAGGAAAAAAGTTGAGCATGAAGATAAACTGGATATTCCTCTGTTTTTTGGTAATTACCGTCGCCTGTCCCTCTTGTGTACTTTGAAGATGCATTTTATTTGTGAAAAATGGGCAATTTCAAAATACTAACATGTTCACCATTATTTCGCAAAGCTTAATTACTCATTCGTGTGTATAGGTTTCGTCGGCCTATTCAACCTGCTCCTTCTCTGGCCTTTGTTCTTTGTCTTCAACTACACTGGAATTGAGCTCTTTGACTGGCCGAGCAAGCGTCAGTGGGTGTTCCTAGTCGTCAATGGAATCATTGGAACAGTATTTTCCGAAGTCCTTTGGCTCTGGTAATTTGACTTGCAGCAAGAATTACTGAATCATGTAAAACGTTCAAATTCAAATGGTTAATTTTTTATTCAGGGGCTGCTTCCTAACCTCTTCCCTAATCGCGACATTAGCTATCAGTCTGACGATTCCATTGTCGATGGTAGCTGATGTACTCTTCAAAAAAGTGTCCTACCCCTGGCTATTCTATGTCGGATCGATGCCAATGTTCCTATCCTTCTTTGCTGTGACCTTTTTGACTCATTTTGAGAACTGGGATCCTATTGCCGTGTTCTGGAAGCGTGTTTTCAAGCGGTGTTGGCCAAGGGGAAGATCTGCCAGGTATCAAAGGTCAGTACAAGTTTGTACGCAGTACGGACGTTCAAAGCAGATCAGCTAAAACAAACCAAATGTTCTTGTTCAATTTATTAGGGTCCTGGTAAATGACATGATGGACCACAACGAGCAACAAGAGAGGCTACTCGAAGATGACAGCCCAGAAGAGGACAGGGACGAAGAATCCGGATTTGGTCGAGAAACTTTACACGGAACCAACCAAACTTCCATGGGCTGAATGGAATAGCTTCCAACTCCATTAAAAAATAAATAATTTTTCCACATGCAAATGTTTCCACTGCTCACACTGTGCAGCTTTTTAATCTCTACGACTTTCTTCATTTCCATTTACAATAGTAAATCGCAGACTGATAAAGAATATAAGCTTATTTACACGAGCAGCAGTAGCACTATTTTTAAGACTTTTGGTTAATAAAGTTCATGAGGCTACAAAGTGTAAATACACGTACAATAACGTGCTTGTTTTTTTCCAGAAAAATTAGATAAACTTATTGAATCCAAATACGAAAAAAAAATCCTTAATTTTTAAATATTTGTAATTTGCATGGCCTTAAATGATAAAAAAAGGGAAACTTGACAGTGCAGGTTACTGTGTAATTCTACTGGCTATGTAGAATGTTTTTTGTGCAATATTAGTCACTAAACGTTAATCTTTAAGCATTTTTGACGTAGTATACTGCACATGTTGTATGACGCACTACTCTAAAAATTAATTTTTAATTAACGTAACATGTCCTCCAAGTTCTGAATTGTGTTTCAATAGAAGCGTATTTATTTATTTTTTCTGCAAATATTCGAGGATTGTTTATATTTTTGTTTTTATCCAAGACATTGCACTTTTGATTGTGTTTATGGTAAAAACCGGAAGAATATTTTTTGGGTCAATATCATGCCTATTTTTAGCCAATGAATATGTACATTTTTTTGTTCGCCTCCACACAAGTATAGGCAATAACGTGTGTAATAATAACAAGAAAAAAAACAATAAAGATGGTTATCGTGTCAAGTACATTGAAAATGCTTGAGCATATTATGTACCCTTCATTTTTGTATACAAACAAATAGATCACAAGAAAGGTTCGCATTGTCTCGTATCCTGTTTCCGTGCGGTCCTTGAAAAGCTCCTGAATGTCGATTTATTTGATTCTTTTTAATGGATTCTTCGCTGCTTTGCCTTTCAAAGTCTATTTTGAGATGTGTATAGGAATGTACGTAATGACCTTCATTATTGCCCACTACCCTCAAGTTCTGTGTGTTTGCTGAAAGGGAAAGTTTTGTAGCAAAGGACTCGCCTATATCGTTCATTCATAAACTGTCATCATTGCCTTTGCAATATGTCGTTTAAGGACCTGATTATCTTGTTTGAGTTGTTGTGGGGTCTCAAGGCGAAAAGTGAAAATTTGCCATAAAGTTGACAGTTTCATGTGTTTGAAGGGGTCTATTAAAACGTAATGAATTTTGTGGTTCTGGACATATTCCTACGTTTTTAGGTGAAACAAGTATAAAATGAGCGATACACTTTGTAATATGATCCAGTGATTTCACAAAGTTTGAAGAAGAAACATTATAAGATATTATTTTGAAAATCTATTTTTTCTAATCTGTTTCGTAGCTTGTCATCCGACAAAATGATTCGTGACTTTATTTTGGTATGTGATAATTCTAAAGTGGCATAAAGTGGCACATTGCAAAGTTTTCATAAAAATTTCTTACGTTTTCAGTTGGCATTTGCCGGATTTACGTTAATCCACGCCACCCCGTTTAAATCAAGCGAACGTGCTCCACCACATCATGGATGGGGACCAAACTTGGGTGATGGTTGGGGTTGGGGCGAGCGACCAGCTTACGACATTAACCCTCATTTCGGATTCAGACAGTACTCTGAAATGCGTTACGAGCCGTTGACAACTCCATTTATGTACAGCACTCAATTAGCTGGAGCACCTGCTCCTCAACAACCTCTGGCACCAATCTTCAAAGGAGAAGGACCACCAAACTCACCTTACCTTCCTGGTCCGGTTGGGGTTTTGAACCAAGCTCAAAATTATATGGGTGGTGGCAATTCCATTTATGACGATGGTTATGCTACATAATTACCCCAATTATTGGTGAGTAAATATGCTCGTTAAATTTTATGATTCTGCTGTAACAGTTTTTTAATAACAAAGATTTTCGTAATAGTAAACATGTCTCTAATTTGACGTATGCCTTTCACAGAGACCAAGACTGTAACTCTGGGGCTACTAGAGAATCTAGAAAGAAGCATTTTAAGAGAGAAAAATATCAATCCTCGCTCTCATCATATAATTATGTATTTAAAATAATATTTGTTGTCTATTTTGTTGTGGTGCATGTTTAACAACGCGTAATTACGCCAATTAAGTTAATTAATAAATTATTTTTAATTAATCTCGCTGTCTCTTTCTCAGCTTGTGAGCAAGCATTAGAAAAGCATACACTGAATCTCTGCATTATCATCCTGATTGAAGTATTTAAATTTATAATAACAGCAAATTGTCTGAAAATGCCTAAACCCGTGTGCATGAACTACGGCATTCCAAATTCCATGTGTAGTATATAAGCCCGTTGGCCCCTCTCATCAACTCACACTCGACCTTTTGTCATACCCAACACCAACTTCCAAATCTTGTAAAAGTCGTTGCTTTCCAGCACCCAAAAAACTAATCAACATGAAATCCATCGTAAGAAACCCAACAGTCTTTAAAAAAAACCAAAAATTTCCACTTGAAATTATCCTTTGTAAATCTTTTATAAATATTTGCAGTTCCACTACATCATGGTCGTCGCTGTCTTGGTGGCGGTTGTCGCCCCATGGGTGGTCGCTGACCAAGCTGAGGAGCCCGACAGTCTCCTGAACCACATGGAGGGACCCGCTGACAGCAAGCCCTTCAACCTCCAAGGAGCGAGCAGCCAACGACGTGCCCACGGAATCTACTTCAATGGACGTTAAGCAGTTCCAAAAACCATTGTCATATCCTTCTAGTTGACGACCTTATCCTGCCTTGTGGTTATCTCTTCTTATAATTCTGTAGTAATATTTAGAAACTTCTTTTCGGGTCTCATCATGGCGTAATCTCTTTTGTAGAAACTTTCAAATGTGAATAAAATAAAAAGCCCTGTTTGCAAACAGCACGAACTGCGATGTAAATGTTGGATTTTTATTGAGAATATCGCTCATCTTTCGCTCAAAATGTATTTACACAATACACGTCATACTAAAAACTCACAACAAAAATATAAAATGCATTTTTTACCCCTTTAAACCCTACTTTAAAACTGGTACTTGTTCACCTTCTCCTCAGAACCTCTGTCAATAATCCGTGATGAAGCGTAATAGGTCTTGTCTTTGTGAATTTCCCCTTAATCTTGTTATGTCCTCCGTACTTTTCCGCCTTATCATACTCGGGTAGAAACCCAACGTTCTTGATTACTTTAAGAACGGCGTCGGAAACACCTTCAGGTATTTCGGGTAGTAGCTGTGCCGGTCTGTACTGCTTCCAGTTTGGAGGTCTCCTCGCGGGATGGCGCTTACGTGGTGGATGACGACGCTTCTTCCTCCTCCATCCGAACAAACTTATTGACTTTTCCTTTTCGTCATATTCCTCTGGTGCTGATTCTGCAACAGTGCTGCTTGTACTGCCGGTCAGTCCAATGACTCCGTCTTCGTAGTCACCTTCGTCATCTTCAATGAGAATTGGAGATGCTGTTCCCTCTTCAGCTTCACCATCTGCATCTTCACTGTCCATAACAGCTTCCCCATTATTGTAGGGACTTTCCCCATTATTGTATTGCGTTTCCCCATTATTGTAGGGACTTTCCCCATTATTGTAGGGACTTTCCCCACTATGATAGGGGTTACCCCCATTATCGTACTGGGTTTCCCCATTATTGTAGGATGTTTCCCCATTATTGTACTGGGTTTCCCCATTATTGTAGGGTGTTTCCCCATTATTGTATTGGGTTTCCCCATTATTATAGGCTACTTGCCCATTATAGGGTGCTTGCCCGTGAGTTATACTATTGGAGATGCTGTTCCCTCTTCAGCTTCACCATCTGCATCTTCACTGTCCATAACAGCTTCCCCATTATTGTAGGGACTTTCCCCATTATTGTAGGGACTTTCCCCACTATTATAGGGGTTACCCCCATTATCGTACTGGGTTTCCCCATTATTGTAGGGTGTTTCCCCATTATTGTATTGGGTTTCTCCATTATTGTAGGGTGTTTCCCCATTATTGTAGGGTGTTTCCCCATTATTGTAGGGTGTTTCCCCATTATTGTATTGGGTTTCCCCATTATTATAGGCTACTTGCCCATTATAGGGTGCTTGCCCGTGAGTTATACTAGAAACTTGTGGCATTTGATCATCCTCGTCATCGTCAGACTCCCCATCCTCCTCTTCATCTTCCTCATCATCATCATCGTCGTCGTCGTCGTCATCCTCAGGCTCCTCTTCATCTTCATCTAGTTCCTCATTCCTATAATCCGCCTGTCCATCATTTCCCTTAATTTCACCCGAACCAAAGCCCCCAAAAGGTTCTCCAAAAATCATGACAAATTCCGGATTAGACTCATCCTCTTGCGGCTTTTTTGGTTTAGGTTGCTTCTGTTTTGGCTTGGGTTGCTGCGGCTTTGGTTTCATTTTGTTAATCATTGCCTGCATCATACTCGGCTGCTTTTTCATTGGTCTTGGTGGTTTCTGGCCTGGTGGCTTTTTCGGTCTTTTCATTTGCATGGGTGGTGGACGTGGCTTCTTCGGCCTTTTCATTTGCATTGGTGGTGGAGGTGGTTTCATGGGCTTTTTCATCTTCATGGGTGGTGGTCGTTGCATCATATGAGGAGGCATCGGCTCGGAGATTTTTTCAATTTTAATCTGAGGCTTTTGAATTTGAATTTGTGGCAGATACGTGAATGGGTTTAGTTTGGAAAGTTTCTCGGAAATGATTGACAATTTGTCAGGTTTCTCAAAATGTCCTTGAAAATGGAATTGCTGGGTGTATTGTGGTTCCTTTTGCATCATCATTGGTTTCGGTTTCATCTTCATGCCTGGCGGCGGTGTTGGTGGAGGCTTCTTCGGTTTTGGTTTTATTTTGGGTTTCTGCTTTGGTTTCTGTTTTGGTTTTGCTTTCTGCTTTGGTTTTGCTTTCTGCTTTGGTTTGGCTTTCTGCTTTGGTTTCATTCCAGCAGGTTTTGGTTTCTGTTTTGGCTTTGGTTTGGGTTTTGGTTTTGGTTTCTGTTTTGGCTTTGGTTTGGGTTTTGGTTTTGGCATCATTTGCATGGGTACCATTTGTGGCATAATTGGTTTAGGCTTCTTCTGGTCATTTTGCTGAGCTTCACTCTGCTCATAATAGTAATCGGTTGCTGGACTAGTCTCGTACGCATACGGGTAAAATGAATACTCTGGGATTTCATCCGATTGTGGAAGTTCGCCAGACTGAGCCCCCCCATCTTCACTTTCCCCCTGCAAGAAGCTGAAAGGATTAAAGTTGAAATTGTCCATAATGCCCCTACCGTCTAAATCATCGTCACTGTTCTCATCGTTGCTCTTGTCAGACCTTTCGTTAGACTTTTCGTTACTCTGCTGGGAGGATCTTGACATAAATTCAGTAGATGACAGTGACCTTTGTTCTTCCTCATCTTCATACTCCTCAAAGCTCTGGTCACTCATGCCCATCCATCTGGCTCTCTCCTCGGGGTCATCAATATCCAAAATGACTGGTGCGGTGTACTGTGTAGTGTCTTCACCTTCCTCACTGCTGCTGCCACCCATTTCATCCTCCGCAGATTCCGAGTACTGAGCAGTGGAATGAGATTTCTGATTATTGTAGAGGCTAGCAACACGATTGTGAGAGTGTTGCGGAGCGTAACCCGTCAGCATCCCATAATCTCGGAAGAGATATGGTCTGGCAAGATTCACATTACCGGAACAACTTGTTATCGGCAGTTGAATACCAATCATCAGGATGATTACGAACACTAAAACAGGAAACCGTGTAAGGTGAGCACCATTTTCAGCTGGGAGTATTCTTCTCTGCCGAAAATTCTACGGAAGGAAGCAACAAAAATACTTTTACTTTTCAAAAAATTTCACAAAATTATCCGAGGCTAATATCCTGTCTTATAGTTTAATTACCTTTATCATTATACGTAACGTTCCCATCGCCAATACACACCTGGCGAGAGATTTGAATCTCTCTTTAAAAAATCTTCTTTAAAAATACTCGATATACCAGGTAGTTAGTTATGGTTCACTTAATTATATGAGGAAATTAGCTTTTTTTCGCTACTACCACCGTCACATCACCAAAAAAAACTGACCATGCACGTATAAAAAAATGTGGATTATTATTATTATGGTTGAATTTTAGTTATTTTGTTGTATTAAAAGCTTTTAAAAATATTTGACGGAGAACAAGTGCTTTGTCCTCTCGCCTCTTGCTAGTGAAAAGATTTGAATTCAAGATTGTAAAAAAATCAGTAGTGTTTGTGGTCATCATGATCATGATGATGATCCGAGTCTCATTCATATGATCTTTGCTCGTTAGTCATGTATGCATTTTGCATAAAGATTTTGTTGGAGAGAGACAAAGGGCTAGTCTTTTTTGGTTGAAACGGTAAATTTCTTTCGGGTGCAATGTAAATTTCAAAACCCATTATTACTGTTGTGTTCATCATCATCATGAGGGCATGGCCAATAAATGTGAGAACGCATGGCACTATGATGATTACATATAAAATCACGCTACTTCCTCAATTTTTATCGCTTCAGTTTGTGTGACTCACACAGAAAAGGTCAGGGGAAAACGAGATGGTCTATCATCTTTCTTTTGATCATTTATATATTTTCTTCCCAGAGAGATTCGATTAGAAAATAGCAGAAAAATGATGTTGATTTGTGGAGATGAGCGTTCCTTTTGGTATCGTACATTAGAAATCGAGCGAACAGAAAAGAGCAAAGCTAGTGCGTGAGTTGCATAATAATAAGTGATGAAGCAGAAGAGGGCGAGAGAGAAGGAGGGGGAGCAGAAGAAGATGATGATGATGATTCAAGAAAAGAAGTTTTAGCAGAAAAATATCAAACAGGTAGGTAGACTGGCATCAGGTTTACACACACAGATATAAAATGAAACGGACATACGGGAAATGTATACGTACCTATCTGCAAAAAAAAATATGATGATGACTTTTGTGAATGTTTGTTTGGTTTCAGGCAAAACTAGTCTCGTTGTGGTGAATGCACTCTGATGTACACAAACGCGTTTTTATCTTTTAAATCATTTTACTATGTTTATTCTTCTGGAATTTATTCCTTTTTTTCGTATGAAATGCAGAAAAATAATGTATTGTATTATTGGTAGGATGTAAAAAATGGCGAATTATAGCGATGGTTTTCAATATGTTTGGGTACTTTTTTTGTCAGCAGAATCGTAATAATACGTAGTTTTATAATCGGATTCACAAATGTTTCTCCCCCAAAAGATCATTTGTTCCTATCATTGTTATTAGAGTGCTAAAAAGATTGTTTATCATCAAACACACGAATTTGCTTTTTTCCTCCCGATGATGATGAAGGTAAGATAGGCTTACAAAAAAAAACATTCTGTTATATGAACCGAGAAGCAGGAAAAATATGTTTTTTTATTGAGTAGAATATTCAAAAAACCGGATTTTTCGTATGTTTGTGAGTAATGAGCATCATAGAAAAGTTCAATTCACCGAGACAGGAGAGGGGAAAAACGCCGTGCCTTTTTTGGTGTCTACGACCTCGGCAGCTACTCCCGGTACGCACTGAAAGGAATACAGAAGAAAAAAAACCTGATTTTGGATACCCTGAGAGGGTGGATAAAGAGTGACGTGGCAAGTCGTTGAAAATTAATTATGTGACTTTTGCTCTCTCTCTCTCTCTCTCTCCCTCTTTGTAGATACGTTATCATGTAAGCTATGCGGAAATCAAGAGTGACAAGCTGTGAACATGTCATTAGAAGCCCCGTTATATTATGTGTATGCAAAATAAAGAGTACGAACAAGTGGCTGACGTTTACTTTTTTGAGCAAAAACTGTTATGGTTTGTCTTTTTACTGACTTTATATAAAAAACGAACATTATATTTTTTGTTGGTATCAATTTTCAAATTGTATATTCTAGTCACATGACTAAATACATGACACAATTTTTTTTGTAAGGTACACGCTAGCACACGATACACAAAAGTACACACGGAATAACTACAGTATATACCCCTGGACAAAATGACGATAAATTAAAAGTTATATAGTTTAATAAATGCAATGATAACGTGATCGTTATTATGTAACGTGGGTGGTGTGTGCCTATTCGATAGACAGGAATTCAGTACATTTCATATAGAAATTATTTTTTTCTTGAACAAAGTTTGAAAATACCCCTTTTGTTAAAATACTCACGAGTATAGCGCAAGGTGGAAAGCTACGTATCTCGTGTTAAAAACATTGAGACAATACTTGACCTTTGATTTGCATTAAAATTTGATTTGAGATCGAGATCCCATGACGAAAAAAAGTCTCAAGTGTATTGATGTTAATTAATAAAAAAGTTAAACTTAGAAATCATGTTTAACCCTGATGTCCCCATCCCCATCCCTGTTCTTTATGATGAACATTAACATGAGGATGCTTGACAACGTGAAGGGGTTTCCCTTCTGGGAAGTGAGGTTGTTGGTAGTGAACGTGGTGGATCTTGGGCTTTTTCCATCCCCAGCCACCACCTCCGCCTCCACCGCCACCGCCGCCGCCGCCACCGTAACCACCACCGCCGCCGCCACCACCGTAACCACCGCCGCCTCCATGATGACCTCCTCCGTGGTGGCCTCCTCCATGTCCGTGATGATGAATGTGGTGTCCACCGCCTCCATGATGTCCACCACCTCCATGATGTCCACCACCTCCGTGTCCCCAACCGACGTGTTTCACGACTGGACCCCAGTAGTACCAGAAACCTCCCTTCTTCTTACCCTTCTTCTTTCCCTTCTGCAGATGAAAACAAAACATTGTTAGAACATTTATTAAGAGTGCAAAATGCAAAGCAAAATAAAGTGAAAGGTAAATAATTTCCCGCTTGCCTTTCCCTTCTTCTTTCCCTTTCCACCAGTCTTCTTCTTCTTTCCACCTCCATATCCACCACCTCCGAGTCCACCACCACCACCACCACCTCCTCCTCCTTGACGCAATTCCCTTTCATAGTATGGTTCATCAATTTCTGTCAAGTAGATCGAGGTACGTCCGAGCTCACCGCTTTCTCCGCCACCCACCAAGGAATACGGGCTGACAAGAGAATATGGATAGCTGACATCATTGCTGACATCATCCTCATATAATCCATAATTATCTGATACGATATAATACTGTGCGTCTACCGCGATGTAGACCGCTGCCAGCAGCAGCAGCGCCTGTTAACAATACAACAAAACCGATTTTCAGTATTAAAAAAACATTCAAAATTCACTTTTTTTTTTCACAAATTTGTTTTCCCACTCTCACTTTTGCACACTTTCTCCCTTGATAAAAGCTCACTAAAAAATTTCCAAGAATAATATAATTTTAATTGAATAGAAGCTATAAAAATAAACTTACCAAATAAATCCTCATTGCTTAAATTCTGGGCTCCTATTCACTGGACCCAAGTATTTTAAAAACGTGCAAAAAACTAATTTACTCCTCCAAGAACACTTAACTACTATTATTTTGCCTCGCCGGATTTATAAAGGAACAACTTTCGATTTCGCCTCTCCTTTATATAAGCAATCCTGAGATGGTAAAGATGAATGTGCATCTTTTACACGGATCCGGTGTATCACGCTCATGTTATTTCCTCAGAGCATATCATCATCATGTTTCACTCTGCCTTTGTTCCTCCAGCAAAAACGCGCATTTAGCACACAACAATACTAACTACGTTTACGACGATGTATTTTAAACAAGGCACTTTTCTAAATGGTTAACTAGTAGGTAGGCATTAAGTAGGAACGCAATGCTAATCAGTTAGTGAATTGCGAGGATAAAACCCGTCCTTTGTGAATGTGATTTTGAATACATGATGCAACAATGGTTTGTGTGTAGGTACAATGTTACTTGATGTGTACCACCAACACCGCCGCAAACACATTCATTAAATCGCAAAAAAAAAAGTGGAAGTAACGTGTAAATGACCACAAGCAATAAGGGAAACGCTGGTGGCTCTTCTTATTCTGCTCTCTGGTCAAAGTCATAACAATATAACCAGTTTACGGATAATCCGTGTTTAATAATCTGACAGAATAAACTAGCATGAATATACATTTAAAGGGTAGTTGGTTTGCTGCTTGACGATCCAATGGATGATTATGATCAGCGAACCTAGCCAAGAGGCACGTACAGCATCATCATATCCATTGGGCTGTAGCATTTCACAGGAAAAAAACACTGCAAAATGAAAATACAATTTATATGCAGATTACACAGTTTGTTTAGTACCGGTACCGTAAATTCCTTGAAAAAATAAATAAATACACACTAAACAATAAGTGTGTGTTTTTGTTAAGAGCTACAAGAATATATATGTTTGTTAGTGTGATTCATGATGACATTGAGTTGAATGGAGTGGATAGTTTCGTTGACCTGTGTGTACGTATGTGTGTGCCTTTTGCACCACCATTATTAGCAGTAGTCGCATCAAGAAGGGTCGACGGACTCGGGATAACATTTTTTATTCTTGTTTTGTGTACGCAAAACTAATGGGTTTAGGAATTAAAGTAAAAATTATTAGATTTTTTTTTCTGAAGTGAAATGACTGGATTTAAGAGATAGACAGGAGCAGTATTAGGGAAAAATGCTACTGCGCTGATTTATTGCTTTTGCAATTAAAACGGTTCATTGTTTCTCGAGAGATTGTAGCAGTCACATTTTACGCTTTCGTCGCGATTTCTCGTGAACTACTCATGAGCCATGGGGTGATGTAGGGAGGATAACTGGATGATGGAAAAGTGGGTTGGTCTTGTGCTTTCTCTGTTGAATGCTAATTTTTTTTTTAGATTTTTGGAGAATGAATGGGATGGGTTTAATAACCGGAGAAAAAAGGGGAGCATATATATGATTTGGTTGGGGGTGTAGACAATTGATGCGGATTACTAGATCATGTTTTCTGTCGTCAGACGTTTATAAATAATAATATAATTATATGATGTATATTAAAGGCTTGCACTTAAATTTCACTCAAGT
>JAHZNC010002108.1:0-12653 GCA_027744095.1 Zhuqinia jingwanae | reverse complement strand
GTTGTTGTGTAGTACTAATGCACTTGATAATAGATTAGTATCTTATTTTGTAAAAAAAAGATGACATCTTTATGGTGGTAGTTGTCTATTGCTACTGCATCGACATTGTGAGTGTCGATGTTGCAATAGCCATCTTAACTAAATTGCCCACATATTCGTATTACTTCTCTTGGAATATTCAATCTGTTCCAATTCTGTCACTACCACTTTGTCACGTAACATATTTCCCAGCTCGTGCATGTGGATTGGCACGTTCCTATAGCTCTTATACGCAACAAAGACGACTAGAACGTTCCGAATTGCACGTCACCAATGCAATAGTAGACAATATAGAGTCATAGACAGTCATGACATATCGGCGCATCCTATATTTTCATGAGTCAGAGCAGCATGACAAACTCAAGCTTGTTAACAATGTAATATTCATGAATCATGACAGTTGAAATTGGAAAGTAGGATAATGTGTAAGTTTGTACATTCTTCACTTTTTGTTATGAGAAGGTTAATACAGATATTGTTACTAATCATAATGATTCACAATTCCTTAGTATTTATTTAAGAGCATTATTTACCGCATTTCTGCGCAGTCAACACAGTTGAATAAAACATGATTATTTGTTAGGAGAACAGTCCTTGTTACCGATTGTTGAAGCTATAAATTGAAATTGAAATGAACAGATGGTTGGTTTGGTGGTAGTTAAATTTACTCAGGTGGGGTGTTGGTGTTGTGTAAATGTCCTTTACACTTTTGGAAATACTGTTAGCAGCAGGGAGTATAGTGGTACAGTATATTTCCCCGTTTTGATGTACAAATATGAATAGATTTCACATTTGTATTTCTTTACTTCCTTTGGCCTTACTCCACTTACACATAATTGTTTACTGGTACAGCAGGGAGGCTAACCTGTTGTCTGCTTCTTCTTTTTGTGAATTACCAATAACTATCGCCCAACAAAATGAGGCTGTTTTGAATTTTTGAATTATGGATCATAATGGATGATGATAATAGAGCGAGATAATATGCTTGCAGAAATATTTTGTCCTTAAAAAGCAGACTACTCTTATTGTGTACATGAAATGGGAAACATTCAAGAACACTGAGTTTTCTAAAAAAAAAAAAAACATTGCACAAAACAAGTTATAACCCTGTGTTGCTATACTGTTTTCCTTGAGCACATGTATATTTTGGTAGGCATTATAAATTATTGTTTCCGAAACACAATTTTATGTTAGTGTTCAAGGGACTTTTTAGTGGTTTCAGATGTTCCAAGAAAGTCACCAGTCATCACCCAAATTATTACCCAATTGTGTCTCGAAAAAGCAAATACAATACAGCAGCCGCAGCTGCACTATTCACCATCACACAATAGCTGGCGGTTTTGCAAATGACCTTTTTTCTCATTTCATTGAAGTTTAATTTTTTGACAAGCTGTTATTCTGTGAGGGACAGTTATCTCACTTCCTTTTCGCTAAAAAAAAAGAAAGAGTCGTGGCCTAGTTGTGCTTTAAAAAAAAGAAATCCCTTTTGGAAAGATAACACGTGCCTTTTTGCCATGTAGTTTTTCCCATTAAGAAAATTTATTCATTTTTACTTTTTGGAAAGATGCGACAAGAACAAGAAGAAAATTGAGCATTTCATTTATGGCATGTTTCTTTTTATTATGTCTGTTGTTGTCTTCCTGTCATAATAAGAAAAGATTCCATTTTTTTTGCAGCAACGACTTTTTTTTAATACTTTTGGCATATTTCATTAGCGTGCACCCAAACCCAAGTACAAATTTTTGTGGAACTAATTAGCTATTCATTCTTTACGGACCATGGGCGATTTGGGTTGAGGTCGTGTAGTGTAATGCATTCACTATTTTACTACTAGTGGCAAATTTGCGTCTTGCTGAGCGATTAATGGGACGTTGTTATGAACGTTTTGTTCGCTAAAACCTCCCGTACAGTTCGCATCGCATCAATCGACAGACTAAACTCTGGGATTTTGAAAATTGCACAGAAAAAATAAATACAAGATATTGTTTTTCATGTGCAGATCTTTTGGGTTTGGTTATATTACGTAACTTTGCATTTTTGTTTTTAAAGATGGCAAAATAGAGTTGACGCATCCTAATAAGTTCTATGATTTTACTAGTGGCGAATTTGCGTCTTGCTGAGCGATTAATGGGACGTTGTTATGAACGTTTTGTTCGCTAAAACCTCCCATTCAGTTCGCATCGCATCAATCGACAGACTAAACTCTGGGATTTTGAAAATTGCATAGAAAAAATAAATACAAGATATTGTTTTTCATGTGCAGATCTTTTGGGTTCGGTTATATTACGTAACTTTGCATTTTTGTTTTTAAAGATGGCAAAATAGAGTTGACGCATCCTAATAAGTTCTATGATTTGTCATTGCATTTGCCCGTGTCAATAGTTGACTTGACTGCCAAAAAGAAATGTTTTGGGTCAGAATGCAACCGCAAAAAAAGGCAAGGATGTTTTAAAGTGAACCAATACAAAATATGATACGCGTCTGAACCGTTTTTTTTATACTTGTTATAGCACTCACAGTTTGTGATGGGAAATGGAAAACGCTTAAAACATACGTATATACAGTTGTACCAAATGTCCCATATCAAATTAAATGCAGCAAACTAAAAACCTACACACGTATACACTTTGTTCCAAAACGCCGAAAAACCTCTTATTCCAAATATGTAGCAAGCCAGCAAGCGACGCATTGAAACACTTTTTCTTTTTATCCACACAATTACGACGACCACAACGCGGCTCATTCCACGTTCCAATCCAATCTTGGCTAATGCCAAGAAGCCAAGGTAGATAATGTGGCAGAGAAATTGGAGTTAAGAACAAGTCAAGGTGAATTTTTTGCGAATGAATTTTTATGATATGGTGGTGGGATGACTGACAGGTCCGCATAGAAAGAGAAATGTGAATGCCTTATGTAATTTCGCAACTTTTGCTCATTTTCTATACTATTGACTATGAACATGTGTGGATGTACACACTTTTCACAAGTTCATGCTCTGGATTGCATTATGTTGTATCCTGATTGATTCCCTGTCAAAAACTTTAGCAAAACATTTTTATGGTTTTTGTAGGCAAAAGTGGTTTTCAAGTTTTAGCCCTGTCAAATAGACAGTAGATAAGCATTTTATTTGCAAGTATGCATACAAATATATACAATACACATACATTTTATTATTTTATAATATGCAATTTTCCTAAACCATGATACTAATAAATTGTTGCCCTGCGGAGGTAATAATATGGGATATGAACCGGTACCATATAATATGCATGCAACACAATATACTATGCATATGTCCGTGCTTTGCTCACGTAAATAAACAGGTTAAAATATTTTATGAGATTATTCTATATATACATATATACTTTTTTAAATTATAGACAAGCAGCAAGAACTGGACCTTCCTTCACTCCGAATTGATGAAATTGAGTCGGCGTCAGCGTCGGGATTCTCTGCAATCACCCAAAGTGCTGGTGGTAAAGCTATTGGTGCTGAAGCAGCACGAAAGAAGTCAAACCATGGAAAGGCGACACCATTATCACTCTCATCAGCAGCAACACCCACGGCAGCTCTACCAGCACCAGCTTCTTCATCTTCTACGGCGCCATCCCCTCCCACGCAAAGCTCTGTTGGACACGTCCCACAATTGACGCCAGAGGATCAAACTAAATTGCTACAAGAGCAACAAGATCATCCAATGTCCCACATCACGGGAGCTCGAAAACCTCTGGCTCACGTGAATAGTTTGACTATTATAGAGAAGATACCCAAGTATGGAGTTGAAACTCCATTTGAGGATGAATTAGGACAGGTAAACAATGAAAAAAATTGAAGTGACATGTAAAAAAAACAGGGTGCGACTTTTGTTTGAAAAAAAAAATTATGATGAAATTTTGTTTTGATGTAGCAACTTGATGATGTGGATAAATGGGGCATGGATATCTTCCGCTTGGATGAGCTGTCCAATTGTCGCCCACTGACTTCCGTTGTTTATGCAGTTTTTCAGGTAATTGCATTAAGCTTTATAATATTTCATGTATGTACCTTAATTTAAACTTTATAATGTATAATAATAAGTGCACCGTAATAACTTGTAATTTATGATTATAGGAAAGAGATTTAATGAAGACATTCAAAATCCCGGCCAAAACTTTAGTGACATTTCTCATGACTTTAGAGGATAATTATATTCGCGAGGTACGTGCCATAAACAAACGAACATATATTGAGTTGCGTATGTATAATCAATGTTTACTCATGCGATAATCCGCTAAATGGTAATATTTAACGTTTGATTTCCAGGTACCGTATCATAATAGTATGCATGCAGCGGATGTTGCTCAGTCCACGCATGTACTACTCAAATCACCAGCTCTCGAGGTAAGCAGCATCATAATAATATTTTTACATCCCAATAAATAATTTCTAATTTTTTATAACAGTCTCTAATCATATTGCAAGATGTTTATTGATGATTTCGTGTTGTTTGTTTGTCACCAGTCCGTATTCACAAGTCTGGAGATTCTCGCAGCCATTTTCGCCGCAGCTGTACATGACGTTGATCATCCTGGTGTGACAAATCAGTTCTTGGTGAACTCGAGCTCTGAGCTAGCACTAATGTATAATGATGAGTCGGTATTGGAAAATCATCATTTGGCAGTTGCATTTTAAGCTTCTCCAGACAGAAGAGATGGATATTCTTACCACGCTTACAAGAAAGCAAAGGATGACTCTCAGGAAGATGACTATTGATATGGTATGTAAAAATATGCCCAAGTTTTTGCACTCCAAACCCCGAATTTGCACACAATAAAGAAAAACTGTCAAGTGATGATGAATTCTTGTCAAAATCTTGTTATTCAAATAATTGTTAAAAATATAATTTTCCATTGTTTGAGAATTTTATTTTTAGAATTTGCTATTATTTTTCTCTTGGTTTTAAATTATGATTGAAAGAATTACTTTTAGAGCATAAAGTAGTTTGACTCGAACGTGCTGTGCCATCAATGTCTGCCATTGGCTGTCAATGTGGAAAATTACTAAATAATGAGAACTGGTTATCCTTTCTTTTGAAATACATAGGTGCTGGCCACCGACATGTCGAAACACATGAGCTTACTTGCAGACCTGAAGACTATGGTGGAGACTAAGAAAGTTGCTGGATCTGGTGTCCTACTGTTGGATAATTACACGGACAGGATACAGGTGCGCTGTCTAAACTTTTTGCGCTCACCGTTTCAGCATTCATTTGCTAATGTGGATATTTTTCTTTGTTGAGATTGACGTTCTAATATTTTTTCATGTAGGTGCTGCAAAACATGGTCCACTGCGCCGACTTGAGCAATCCAACGAAACCTCTTGGATTGTATCGTAGGTGGGTGGATAAAATTATGGAGGAATTCTTCTGTCAAGGGGACAGAGAGAGGGAACAGGGTCTAGACATATCACCAATGTGCGATAGGCACAACGCTACGATTGAGAAATCTCAGGTACGATGTCTTTAAGAACACAAGAGTACACATAATTTATATATACCATACCTCAGAATAGGAAGAATAGAAAAGTAACCGCAGGAATATTTTGGTTCATGCAGGTCGGTTTTATTGACTATATCGTCCACCCATTGTGGGAAACGTGGGCTGATCTTGTCCATCCGGACGCACAAGACATCCTTGATACTTTGGAAGAGAACCGGGACTGGTACCAAAGTATGATCCCCCCTTCACCCCCACCGTCAGCGGGAAGTGAAGACTCTGACAAAAAGTTTGATGATGATATGATGGAGGGTGAAGGTGCGGAACTTGTCGAAGTAGAAGAAGAAGAGTCTAACACGAACAAGCCAGACTCTCCGAAAGAGGAAAAAATTCAGTTTCACATTACGCTTGAAGAAGGAGAGAATGAAGCAGAACAGATGTGACGCTGTGATTCAGTCTCTTCCACTTCCTCGTCATCCAACTCATCAATCATTTCACGGCCTGCAACAATAACCACTACGACGCCGCATTCCAGTGGATCCCAGCAAGTCGTTCAATCATCCAAACTTTCGTGTTCTTCTTCAAGCGCTCGTGAAACTACAAAGCCAAATCATCAGCACTCTATATCTACGCACCACCATCATCACCAGTCACAACAAAAACAATCACCTTCTCCTGCCTCTTCTTCATGTTCACCTAGTACTACTACTACTACTACTACTACTACAACTACTACTACTACCGCCATTGCCAAATCCCATTTTAATCCTGCCAAATCAACTCATCAGGTTATGAGGAATAGTAATCTCTCGTCGACATCGTCATCAGCGTTAGCTAATCAAGCAGCGTCCTCCTCTTCCACCTCCAGTAGTACACAACGCCAACAGTACCTTCGTCCTTCTAGTGCTCCTTGTTCCGCCGGTCCATCTTCATCGCCTGCCAGCAGTCGGAGTGGTGGGAGCAGCAGTAACGCTCCGTCAACATCTTCTGGCCATCCCAGCCCTAGCATATACCGCAGGGTGGTCACCAAGATGAAGAACTTGTGGAAGCGGTGACGAAGTAGGAGAGCTGCAAAAATTTCATGATTGACCCCTTTGGTCATTTCTGGTTGTTCTCTATATCGGGACATTTTTTTTTAAAGTCGATGTCGATGATTCTTTTGGAATAGCCACTGCAAATACACAAAATATATACTGAGAAAAAAAAATTGAATCGCTTACATTTTACTGACCCGATTTATCTATTAATAGCATATGTGTCTATATGTATATATGCATGTGTGTTTACAGCTATTATACAAAAAAACCGAAGAAAGTATCAACCTCTTTTGTACTAAACATAAAAAGGGAGTCGAGGTATTGAAAGTGGTGTTGTAGCTAACTTCATGTTGAAAAAAATATTTCGTATTTATTTAAATACATGAAAAACCGTTATATATATATACATATTATGTATGTGTAGGTAGGTAAAAAAAAACCAGAGAGCTATATATAATACAATACAACTGAACTATTTTGAATGTGATAAGTTATGTTTTTAAGCAATCATCCAACCAGATAACCCTTTCTTACATGCTTATACAATACATACATAGTTACATACATACATACTATACATTCAACATGAAATTACCGCTCTTGTATTTGTCCCTTTTGAGTTAACGTAACATTTTAAATTGTTCGTTATTGCTGCTGTTTCGCTGAAATGAAAAGAATTTTTGAAATATATATACCTATATATATATATATATATTATGTCTAATTAAAAGAGGAAGAAGGGATTTTGATTTTCCCCAAAACAGAAGAGGGTTAAAAGTACATTGACGAGTGAATGAAATAGATTAATAATAATCAAAGATATACTGTGTAAAATGGAACATTTTTGAAAATTTCTTTCATGTGAATATTATTTTTTCAATTGATTTTTACAACAAGAAAACAACCCAGGGATATATAAAAAAAAGTTATAAAAAAAACAGTTCTGTCACAAATCCAATTAAAGCAGGTCTTTTATAAACGGACACAGAATTGGAAATTTTTGGAATATGGTCGAAATAGGTAGGTTATGATCCACTCTACTACTACTACTACTATAATTATATAATTTTAATGAGATGACAGGAGCACAGTTGTTGTTGTGAGCATTTAAAATATTAGGTATGATATATAAATATGATACTTTAGGCTATACACATAAACTGTATATGTACTAATATATGTATATGATATACTAGAATGAAACAATCACGTGAATATATAATCTCCTTTGTCTACATGACCTTTCATTTCATTGTTGAATGAAATTATTGGTTCAACAGCTCTAGTAGTTTATATTATGTATTAACAAGAATTAGTAAAAAAAAATATTATAGCATGTAATAAAGAAGGAACTCTCTAGTAGTTTATATTATGTATTAACAAGAATTAGTAAAAAAAAATATTATAGCGTGTAATAAAGAAGGAACTCCCTTTCAGTTCTATGGGTTTTTTTTACAAGACTAACAAACAAACCTTGCGCAGCTTTACTAATAAAAAAAAGAAAAGAAAATGATGATGGAATTGTTACTTATTATCATTAGAAATAAGAGGGATAAAATACAAAAATAACTGAATTGAGACCTGATGAAATTTTAACCACCTTCTTTTAAGTAAGAAAAAAATATATATGTGTGTTGTTGTAAACTACCGTGTTTGTCTTTGTTCCTTGTTGCAGGCGACAAGGATTTTTTTGTAGTTCATCAAAATATTATACAGTTTTTACTGGATATTTTAGTTTTTATTATTATTATTATTATTATTATCATATTAATATGAATGTTTAATCATAGTTGATACTTTGATGTTATTATTTTGCTGCTTTCAAATTTTGTCAATGAAATGTATGTGCTGGTATGTAAATTTTATTGATAGGATGATGAAGTGTATATAATATAATTTATTATTATTATTAATTATTACTATATATATTGTTGTTAAAAACTCTTATACAAAACAGATAGCATTTTATGTATGTACAAATTTTTAAACAAGTGTAGCTAAGCTAATAAGAGCTTTTTATAAAAAGAATAATAATTTAATTTACTGTTATAATTTTACTGTTTCTGTCGTATGCGTACATTAACATTGAATTAAAAAATATAATGGATATGACTCACTTGCGGAGGTTGTTAATAACAAGTACTATGTGCACTTGAGGTTACATTTGAATTACTGAATTGTAGAAATTAATTATTATTGTTATTATTATTATTATTATTAATTGTATCCTTCCCTGGATAATAACATTTTTAAGGGAATTTGTGTGGAAAAAAAGAAGAAAAAATGCTGGTGGAAACATTATACTAAACAGCATACATACGAGCCGAGAGCACTGTGCTGTACCACTCACTGACTGAATGAGTCGTTGATTCTCTTTTAAATTAATTGTGCTGTATTGTGTCAGTAATCTGTGTACTAGATTTTAGACTATAATTATTGTTAGTAAAAAATAAATACTCTGCAAGTGTAAATGGGGCATGTGAAATGGTTTTCAGCTGGTAGTTACATTATTCATCGTTTTTTTTTCTTGTTAGCTATAAATATACATACTATACGCACAGTTGTGTATGTGTGTACGTTTCTTTTATATAATTACTTAATGAAACTGTTAAAATGCTCTCATTTTTATGCAGTGTATTGTGTCGTGCGGGAAAAAAGTTGTTTATAGTACTTTTATGATGATGAATGCTAGGTCTACCTGCATAAATAACTAAACATTAAAATCAATCAATTTAACTATGTCCCAAAAAAAGAGGTACCGGAAGAGGTTCAGGAATATTACAAAAAATAATAATAATAATGATAAAAATGTGCTAAAAATTTTCTTTTTACAAGTACAATCTGTTACATTTTAAAATTTATATTATAGCACAACATCTTTATTATAAATACAATACAAAATATAATTACTATTCTTAATTATAATTACTTATTGTTATGAATGACTTCGTTTTTCTCTGTTCTAGTCAGACTTACTTTTTGGGCAGGTTTCCAGAATGTATAAAAATTTGCAATATATATATTATATTACATACATATTTTTACGCTATATTCACTACATCGTACACTGTTATTTTAGTTGTTACTTTACTAATAATAAAGATATACTGTTGCATAATTTGAGAGGACTAATTTGAGTATATGCACACATTCAAACAACAAAAATTAAAGGAATCTTTTTTTTAAACAATCAATAATTTTACGTGTCACTCTGTCGTGGTTTTTTTGAGATTGTTCATATATATTGTTGAATTTTCAGAGATGAAAAATCGTTAAATTTTTTTTACAACAATCATTAGGACTATTAAAGGAAATCATGCAACGTACATATATAGAGAGTCGTAAGAAATTACAATTATTGTATTGTGATCATTATTATTGTTGGGAAAAAGGATCTGGTATTATTATAAAAAACAATCACTATACTACATGCGAGAGGGACAGTACTACTAGACGCAAACAAAATATTTAAAAAAAATTGTTTTCTAAACCTACATTACTATTTACGACGACGACGACGATTTGGTTTGTGTTTCTCTGTGTGTCATGATGATGAGCCAAGTGAAAGAGAAAAAAAATTCAGTTTGCGTTGTGCAAGCATTCACATGAGAACTTGACACGAAAAGGAAAGAATTAAAGGTTAAAATTTCTGACTTAATTACCGCGGTTTGGATCTAACGATCCAAATAAAATTGCATAATAAAAATAATAGTCTTGTGTGTACTTACAACAAGTTGTAGCAGCCATGAAGAAAGCTTGTTCAGTTGTCCAAAATGTTATATAGGTTTATATAAACTATAGCAAAGAAAACTACCACATAATACACAGAAACAGAGATGCATAATAACTATTACAAAAAATACTGATTGATTGTAAAAATGTAGATGTCATATTGTTGTTATTATTACGCGTTTTTTTATAGTTTACTCTCTTTCTCTCTACATTACATGTTATATATAATATACCAGCCGTGCGTACCGTTGACCGTTCTATTTCGCAGTAAAATGCTATAAACATACATACATTAATATATATGTACTAAGTCGTATTAAACTAATATAATTATATTATTTACTAAATATAATATAGTTGTATACTTACAGTAAAACAGTTGTTTAGGAAAAGTTCAAATTGTATCCCGTAATAAGAAAAAAAATGGTAGACTTGTGTGGTAAATAGTGAAAGGTGTTGCACAAAAAATAAATGCCGAGCTATTTATAACATGAGTACTCTTTGCTGATGTACTTTAGAATTAGATAAAAATGTGCAGTATACATTAATGGTATAAGCTGTTGGGAAAAAAATTGATCAGTGTGTGTAGAAAATAATTCAAATGGTATATCATTTTTCTGATGATTTTAATTGTGCTTTTAACTTTTTGTTAATTATTATTAAAGTTACATATTATACAAAATGTATAAAAAAATACATTATGTAAATACATGTAGAGATCAAGTGAGTTTTGTAGAGTGTGCTATTAGCTAGGTATATACTGTATAGGTACATATATTACATAGTGAGTATAATTACTACAATAGATTATTATATGCAATCCAAACAAAGAGAGTCTAAAAACTGAAAAGGAGAACAAAGATAATGAAATAAAGGTTTTATTGAGAGAAATTATTGTGTTGTGCATAAGCATTTTTTTTGTCATCATCATGATTCATATGTCATATTACCCCATTCGTTGTTCATAAAATCAGCAAGCATCTCTGCATTCCTCTTTCACACAATTTGTTTTCACAATTATACATTTTTTGCATAATATTATTTGCAGTCTTTCACTTGGAAGAGTTTCATGTTGGTGAGGTGCGTGGATATTAAGGATATTACATGCGTATTTACACTCAAAACTATTTTATATTTTGTGCCACAAAATTAATGCATTAAATGCATAGGTAAATTCATATTTGTTACAACAAAGTAGTTTTGCAAGGTTCTGCAGAAATAGGAATGAATACTTGTACTCAGAATGAGTTCATGAACCTACGTGATTGGTTTCTTGACTTTGTTGAAATTTAATGTTCGGCATTGTTGCAAGCAAACTATGCCTATAACGAAAAGAAATTTTAGATGTTTCCATCTATTAAATACTAAATGCCTTCAATAAAAACGCTATAAATCTCCATTACTAACATAGGTACATATCTAGTATCCCAACGTTAAACTTTATAAACAGACAATGCTGTAAGGTCAAAATAATTGAATCATAATAATTGTGTTGAGTCGTCATTTTCAAATAATTGTCATAGTTCTAGTGTTCAGTTCATCTTGAAAAAGAGTGTGAATTTTAATGAACACGAAATGGAAATGGAAAAATGACAGGGTTTAGTCCTATTTGCACTTTGTCGAAATGTTTATTTCCAGAATGACCTTGAAGTTAATGGACTAAAAAAAACTGGCTGTTGCTGTTGTGGGTTTATTAAGGGCTGATGAGCTCATCGGGCATTTATAACATCAGAGATCAAATCTGTCGTTGGTTGATTTGTCCGCGCTCTCCTGGCCATGCTCTTCCACCTAACTGACCCAAACTTGGTACAGATACCTTAGAGGAAGACCTCGATTTGACATAATTTTTGCTCCCTATGTAAACACCCTTGGGGTAAAATCATAGAAAAACCATAAATACACGTATACTGTTGCACCACTTTTGGAACATACAAAAAAATAAGGTTTTCATCCATTTTCAGTACCCCATCCGGGGCCATTATTACGTTGATTTGATAAACTTCAAACAAATGCAAATGACAACATATAAATGGCTTTAACATGGTTATTTATATTTTTTAAGCAAAAATGCATTCTACGACGACAGCAGTTTTCTTACTATAAATTCTATGTTCTATTGGAAACGATGAAAGCATGTCACACCCGGAGGTTGGGGACATGGAAATCATGTGAGTCATGCCATAAATGTACATATGCTTCAGCAAATAAAACGAAAAATGAACATTGACAATGGAAATGTGGCGGTCAAACTGGTTAAAACTCATTTCAGTGATGAGAAAAATGTTGACATTATATTTGCATGCTCATATTGGTGGTTCTATAACAAGTAGAGGAGTGTGTGCTTATAACGTAATGGAATAGTCGGAATTTA